>NW_004624763.1:21898691-22095752 GCF_000247695.1 Heterocephalus glaber | reverse complement strand
GTATTTTATACCTAAAATGTGCCAATAAACTTATTGGGAAAAAAAATCCATAAAATTTTTTTTAAAAAAGGAAAGCTCGTGAGCCTTGGCTCTGTAGGGACGAAGGTCATTTCAGCCTCGATTCCTGGTCCTTACTGTGCTCCGGGACAGCTGATGCTACAAAATAAATGGCCTGGAGATTGTGCTGGCTTCGGCAGCACCTGCACTGAAGTGGCCTGGAGATAACCGCGTCATGGCGAGTGAGCCCATGCTCGCCGGGCACCAGCTCGTCCCATGAGCCGCACGGGCTGTGCTCAGCCCTGACGGCGAGGAGCGCTTCGGCCCATTTCGTCCCTCGGAAACCGGCGTGCACTGTGGCCGGTCCAGAGCCCATGCCTGCCCATCCTGCCCTGGAAATTAGCCTCCGGGAGGAACACAGCCCTAGACATCAGGTGCTTGTGCTTTTCCATTGTTAAAACTTTCCACGAGGGAAAGGAGATGGTCCTGAGCCCCGCTGACGGCCCTTGAGGTGCTTCATCAGCAGCCGAGATCCCAGGGCCCGCTCATTGTGCACAGATGCGTAACAGAAACAAAAGCAGAAGTGAGACCCAGACTAAAAACCTCAGGGGAACACCGCGAACCTCAGAAGAGCGCCTTCCTTCCTGGACAGCCTTTCTCAGCACAGTTACGTCCAGGCGGAGAGGAGTTCTGCCAGGGACACGGGGAGCCCGGAGCCCGTCACGTCAGTCACAAAGGTCACTGGGCAAGGACGAGAAAGAGCGAGTGATCCGTGAGCCGCTGCTCCGCCGCCTTTGCCCCCTTCCCCTGACACTGACACTGAAGTTGAAGTCATGCTTCGAGGACAGCTGGTCTCCGGACTTCATCCTCACCCCGTCTCGGGACAACACCCATCCCCTGCCGACCTCTAAGCTCGTTTTGGCCACCGGCTTCCGTAACAAGTCTCACTGGACCTGGCCACGGCCCTTTGCTAACCTGCTGCCATCTCCAGATTTACACCTCCGGGGTTCGCCCCTCTTTGGGGTGACTAGAGAAGCGTCATGCCTGTTCTTCCCTCTGTCTCTTTCCACCTGCTGTCATGTAACTCTCCAGTTCCTATGACCTTCAGAGCCTGTTTCCAAGCCTGCTCCAAATGCACACATGATGGAAGCCGCATCTTTTCCTAAGCTTCTCTTTCCGACCTTGTCTTTCCTTCCTCTGTACTTCCGTCCACCCCTCTAACCTGTAGGCTCACTGTCTCAGAAACGCCCCATTTCCTCAGGGATTGCTCCCGGGCAGGAACACCTCCCGAGTTACCCTGTCCACACCTTCCAGGACCCAGGTGAGCGCTGCCATCCCCGTGATTTGGGGGCAGGCAAGGGCAAGATGAGAAGCATAAAATGAGACAAGTTCGAGCATTTCCCCCACTCTGCCTCTCCAGAACTGAGGTACTGATCTAACAGGCAGTGTGTGCTTGCCCCTTCCTAACTGTGTGACTTCTGTCATTCCTCATCACAGTGTTTTTTATTTTTTACAGGAAATACATTATCTCCCAGAAATGCAATGGTTTTTGGGGCGAGGACCTCGGGGATGGAGGAGATAACCCCTATGGAAAAACTGGCTTCAACGAGTGCCTAAGGGATCTCTTCCCGGCCCACCTGGTCCTCTGTGTTAACAATAAGGGACTCTCAACTGTTCAGCTGGAGGGCCAGCAGGGCCAGCCAGGTTCTGCATGAGCCTGAAGTGCTCTTATCCCAGCAGGGATCTTATCTTTGGGAGTGTTAACTGGCTGGTTTCATGGAAAGGATCTGACAGCAGGATGGGAAGTAGTTCCAGAAGCTCTCACCTCTACCCCAGGAATGTTCTAGAGCAGTCACAGTGAACCTTTTAGAGCTTTCAGTGATACAAACAGCCCACTGCAGCACACGTGCTACAGGTTCCCACCACTGTTCAAGTGGAAATCTTGTGCTGCCACCACTGCCTTCCCTGATGAGCAGCTAAAGCTCAGCCTTCACCAGCCCCCATGGCTACAGGTGAGGTCCACATGGTCTCCATGTCCTCAGTCTCCAGAGACTGAGCTGCTTGGTGAAGCCTAGAACAGGTGGAAAGTCTAGCTGCAAAGGAGTCTGACAAAGGTGCTTTCCTGAGTTCAGAAGATGGTCCAGAATGGGACCAGAGCAGGATCAAGTGAGCCTGGGGACCCAGGTCCCTGCTGGAGAGACAGAAGCCACCCAGAGGACCTGGAGCAAGGCTGCTCAGGTTCAGGTCCCACCTTAGACACTCATTGCCCATGCACTTGGGCAGGAAAGAGGAAAGGAGATTTTCCTAATTTTTAGACCCCAGGCTGGTGTGCATTAAAATGTAAAGTGTTTGGACCGTGGTTTGTTAGATACTGAGAGCTCAAGAAATATTAGTTATACTTGTTTAATATGGCATTTATAACTTATAGGAAATTGTAGCTTTTTTTAAAATTCATGTAAGGAGAGCTAAGATGTGTTGTGTATCCTTATGTGGAGCCACTTTATATGAATTGCAACAAATGAAGCATATGATACAGTATTTGCAAAGTATGGATGAGAATTTTCTCTAGAGGCTTTTTTCCAGCTTGCTCTTGGAACATTCTCATTAGAGAATCAAAGGGAAGTTGTCTTTCATCTGCTGAAATTCCTAACTGTCACAGACCATAGCTGCCACCCAGGGAAAATAATGAAAACTTTTGGCAACCTTTCTTCTTTGAAGCATTTACACAGTCCTGCCCTGGGATGTTTACTTTGAGTTCTGAACAAAACTTTCTATTTCCATCTTTGGGAAATAACAATAAGAGTCCATCCTGGAGTACAGTGGGAAATAACAAGATCTCCTTTGACACTGTTTTAGGTCAAGAAGTTTAACAGTAAAACACCACCATCAAAAGTGTTTCACAACTCTTAGTATGTAGACAACTGCAAATCGCTATCTCTACAGAAAAAGACACCATATTAGGAGCAGACCCAAGAAAAGGGGCTCCCTGATTTTGGAATGCACCACTCCTCCTGCCCGTGTCTGAGCATCCCTGAATCCAGAGCATTCTTCCACAGAAGGCGCAGTGATCACCTGCCAAGCCTCCCTGGTGGCTGGCTCTGCATCTCTCCTTTCTAGGAAATCCTCTCTGACCTTACTCAGTGCTGGCCCAGGATGGCGCAGTGAGGGCTGCAGCTGCTTACACAAGGCGACACAGGGCGTGTCACTAGGGACACATCCTCCAACTGCGTGACCTCGGGAACAGCAGGCCCCTCCCGTGCCTGTTCTAGCATCTGTGAGATGGGAGTTGGTCTCAGTACTGCCCTGGGCTGGGAGAAGATCAAATGTGGTAACACAGTACACATTCTCACAAATGATACCATCATCACGGCAGGCTCCAATGCCCACGCTCTCTCAGAGCTGACAAACACCCAGCTCCACCTCTTCACTTTTTACAGATAGGCATCATCTGAGCACTTTCTTCTACCATGCAGTCACTAGGAGGGAGTGCCACGCCCTGTGTGACTTAACTACCGTTTTGCAGGTGGCATCATCTCCCTGGTGCCCAGACTTCTGTTGGTGCTGCCTATGTCACAGGCATGGGACCCATCACACTTCTGGTGATGTGGACTTTAATGACAAGGGAAGTTCTCTTGCGATTTTGCCTAGTCTCAAATATCTATATATCTCCTAAATGCCGCATGATGAAAGAATTCGCTGTTGGCAACCTCAGTGTGGGTATAGGACTTAAGTGCTCAGATCCTTTAGGTAACGAGGATGAACTACATGAAGACAGCTACACTGGCACAGCCCTGAAATCCAATTGCACTGAGTCCTGCCCACCAGACCACCGCACTGTGCAGAGCCTGAACTTCACCTGGACACCTGCCTGTCCTTCTGCCTCAGCACCCTGGGAACAGGCTGAACTCCTCACCTCCCTGGGCCTCTGCCCACACAGGGTGGTCCTAATGGGCTTCTCAGCATTGCATCAATTTCTTTGTAAAGCACTGTTTCCAGTGCTGCAGCCCAGGAGTGCACGTCTGATTTGCAGGCAGTGCCTCACTCTAATGCAACCTCACAGCTGCCTCCAGGATGTAACATGTGCCATTGGTGATAGGTTTCCCAGCTAACACAGCACACAGCCGGCCACAGGGCAGAGATGAAGTTAGATGCATGGAAACAAATGATGCTAACGATGTATGGAAGTTTTACAGGGAGAAAGTGAAAAACCCCTTTCATGCTACAACCTAATTACATTACTGATCAATAGTGTTTTTGCCTCATTAGCAATCAAGTCAGGGATGAAAACTGCCTTATAATCCTTTATTATTAACACCAGCAAAACATGATTTCCATTACAACAGACACCTAAAATTGAAAGGCAAGAGCTCTCCAGAGACATGCTATCAATTTCCCCTTCCCCGCATCTTCCAGTCTCCCTCCTCCCCAGCTTACCACAGAAATGAGCAGCTTGGGGCCAGACTCCGGATGTCTGAGGCTCTCACTATTTTCTCCCACCTACGTGGGCAAGTTATGACCCTGCCGCGAGTCATCTTATATATAAAGCAGTTATCACCCAGCTTCCAAAACAGACGTAAAAACTCACTGTACTGTGTCACAGATCACCCAGCCCAGGACCCAGAAAACACAGACTCCTCTAATCACAAAGGAAACCCCAAGATTCAAACAAGCAAAAAATGCCCTGTGCTTGATGGCCCTGGGCAGGACAACTCAGAGGAAAGAAGCAAGTGCCCAACTCAGCCCCTGCTGAGCAGATGTGAGGACCACTGAGGCCTGGCAGTGACCCGGGCACCACCAAGAAGCTCCCGCCAGCATTACTATCCATGGAACCATCGGCGGGAAGGGAATGAGATGGAGATTTCTCTTGGAAGGATTTGTATTTGACTGAAGAAATTGGCAATGAGAAAATAAGATGTCATGGTGCATCACCCCATTCATAAATCAGAATGCTGTAACTCCCTGTAACCTGTGGACTTGGATTAGTACACAAAGAAAGCTCCAAACTGACACAAAGATCCACAAACTAACCAAGCTGGAAGGAATATGACCCCTCATGTTGATCTTGTGACTATATGCTGAAGCAGACTCTGGGAGAAATGACAAGGACTTGGCTGGGGACCTGCAAACCGGAGCCCGCGTCCTGCCTGCAGCCCACAGCGGAGTCAGCAGCCTGAGCCCCACAGGGTTCCTGAGGTCTCCTCCCCAGGAGGGGGATGCACGCAGGGGACCGCACAGTATGGAAACAGGACAGGTGTAGAGTGCTGCTCCCTGGTTTACCTTGCTGAGATGGGGATCAGTGGTCGTCTCTACTCTGGCCATGACAGCAGGTACTCACAAGATCCAGACTGGGTGATGCATTTCCATTAAAAGCTTGCCTCAAACTGCATAAAAGAAGTTTAGAAAGTCATTGCATAAAAAGAAGAAAAAGCCCTCAGCACTACATACAGAGTATTTCATAGGGAACTTTTATTTTACTTACTTTTTATTTTGTAGTGCTGGGATGGAGCTGAGGGCCTTGTGCCTGGCAGAGGCTCTACCACAGAGCCACACCTGGAGAACTTTTCTTAGAGATCGGTGATTAGGTAGAGACTGTACACATGCAGATTACAGATGGACGGGGTGAGGTTAGAAACCACACTCAAACCCACAGGCTAGGGGATGGCAAAGACACAACCTGCGGCCGCGACCCATGGAGACCTCGCCAGCATTTGCATCCTGGCCCTGCATCTCTGTGCCCACCAGAAGTTCTCCCCCTCCACACTCCTGTCCCAGGGCTTTGAATGTCCCTTCTTCCAACCTGAGGTGGCCTTCTCCCAGATCGCACCCACTTTCCTGGAGAGAATCCCCTCTGTCTCCATCTCCATTGCTCCCCGACTCTTTTTACTACTTATTTTATTTCTTCCCTCTCCCTCCCTCTCTCTCTCTCTCCTTCCCTCCCTCCCTCTCTCTCTCTCTCTCTCTCTCTCTCAGACAGGACCTTGCTACATAGTTTCTGGCAGGTCTTGAGCTCAGTGTGTAGCCCAGGCTGGCCCCGAACTTGCAGCGCTCCTCCTGCCTCAGCCTCCAGAGTGCTGGGGTTACAGCGTGCGCCACCACGCTCTTAAGATGAGTACACCAGGCTTCCACCTGGTCGTTGCAGATGCACTTCCTCCTGTGTTCTCCCTGCTACGAGCTGTTTCCCTGTGCCAGCCCCTCGGCCACACTGCCAGCTGACTATGCACTGAAACCTCTACACACTGGAACTAAAATGAACCTTTCCTCTTCTAACTTGCAGGTGCCGGGTGGTTTGTCCCAGCAGCGGGAAAGGGACAAAGGCAACAACGATCAAAAAGAGATTCTATAAAGATACTGTAATGTAAATTCTGGAAACCCAGGCCACTGTGCCACCCTCTTGGATATGTCCAGCATCAATGGCTTTATGTGTGATAGGTGCTGAACACATATTTTGTATATTTTATCCTGATAAAGAATCTTTGGGCAGTGAAATTCAGTAAGACGCTGTTCAGACTACTGCTTCTAAGCTAACTTGTAGTTTCCCCTCCTTCACAATACTTATTAACATATGCTCCAGCATTCATGTTCCGTGGAGACCTGGGGAAGAGGGCACCCGCACAAGCACACACGGCGTCTGTGACAGTGAGGAGCAGCAGTCAAGGCACTAGATCAGGCAGGGCGGGCCAGGGTCGGAAGCAGGCACAAGCACGGGGTGGCCCTGGCCGAGCGCTCACAGGAGCCTAGGCTGGGTCGCCTGCTCTCAGGGACCCTGCAGCCAGGGCACACGTCTCACTAATGAATTTGACTAGTCTGGTGGCTCCCACTGACCACTGATTTACAAAGCCACAGATCTGGAAATCAGAATGAGAGGCCAAATTTGGGGCTGATCATTTCCACTTTTATCTGTTAGAGACAACAATGATCATTTCTTATCACTTTCATTTCATAAAATGTCTATATTAACATCAAAAAATCAGAAAGGACATCATTTCAAACTAAACAGGGACTCAGAGATCTCAGCCCGCTGTTATCTTTATATTTCTCATTCCACAGTCTTAGGCCAATGTCACCTTTATTTTTCCCACTTGGCAAGGAGGGGCTCCTCACTTCCCTCGTCCAAAATCCTGGATTCTCGAGCCCCCGCCCTCTGGGACCTCTGAGCTTCTTCTGGAAAACATTCTGCAGCGTTGGGTAAATGCACCTCAAGGTCGTGAGAAAAGGCTCCATACACACCGTGAAAATCACAGAAAGGGAAGGACCTTGATATGAGGAAATCTCCCCACGAAAGGTTCAAATCCAAGAGGACGAAACCAGATCAGTTGCTCCACAGCCTTCACTGTCGGGAGGCTGTTGTCAAGTTGTGTGATGCACAGCTGGAAAGACAGGTACAGGGCTCCATGACTGTGCACGGGTCTGCACGCAACAGACCGGGCAGCTCGGTGGCCGTATGCCCTCACCCACGTGGGTTTCCGTTTCCCTAACCATAACCCTGGACCTTCAGCCGTTCTGCCCTGTGAGCCCACCCAGGTTCTGGTAGAGGTTTGGCCGTGGGGACGCTCCATGTGGGAGCGCGGTGCAGGCTTGTGCCCGCCGGGTGTCTGTCCTCACGGCCGGCCTGTGGACCTCTTCTCCTGGGGACAACACCCACCGCTTAGCGCCTGACTTCAGTGGGCAGCGTTCACAACTTGCCAAGTAAGGAGCACTCCTGCCTGTCCTCCGAATGTTTAAAGTCTGAAGAGGACAAGAGATGCAGGCAGGGGAGGCGAGGGAGGGAAGGGGTAGAGGAGTGGAGCTGTGTCACGCACCCGCACCTGTTCCTGCCAGGAATGTAATCTTTACGCACCTCAAACATGTTCTAGTTAAAAGGAAGAATAAATAAAATAAAATCTGAATTGGAAAAATTTTTTAAGGATATCAAGAAAATCCTTCTTTCAAGAAAATGACTTTCTCTTAGTCATGTCATGAGGACCTGGAAGGAATAAACAGAACGCACGTTTTCACCACGCAAGCAGATTCATAACCTACTTTAAATCTTTTCACAGCAGCGTCTTTACAATCACTTCAAATATCTAGCTAATTTTCCATAAAACCCTAAAAGCAATACCACAGTTGAAAAAAATCATCAAAATCCCTATGAGTCTGATTCTATGCAAATGTTGTGTCTGAGAGCAGTTTTATGATGCTCTAAAAACCTCAGGGAAAATGTCTGAATGAAAATGCAACTGGGGACATCACTCTGTGTAAATTCCAATTTCTTCTGTCACAGTTATGAAAACACTTTGTGTCAGTAATATGAAACCGAAGAGTAGCTGAGCTAATCTAACACTTTGTCAAATGCTAGACCAGAACCAATTTGCACCACAACAGGGGGCTGCCAAGCTCAAGTGCAGAAAGCTGAAAACCACCTGGGAGAGGACCTCCCTGGGCCCCAAGTCCATGATCAGGCACGATTCCATCTCTCAGAGCCACGGCTTTCCTCGGTCCTCGACAGGGAGCTGGGCGAACGCCCTCTGGGGAGCCCTGTGAGCTGGGTGCCTCATCTGCTGCTCTGAGTCCTCGGGACCCAAGAGGCTAAGATCATTCACTGCTCTGTCTACACACACCCAGATCAAGGGAGCTTTCCACTTGAGTTCAGCTTTATATTTATAATTAATAGTTTCAACCTAGCAAATATAATTTACGTGACCTCTGAAAGTGTGGATGGGAATGCACTTAACTTTCCAAATGCTGGGGAATTAAAACACATTCAAAGGCTCAAGCCTAGTTATTAGGAAAAATAGATTCTTCATACTACTTGGAAATGGCAGGAGCAAGTTCAATAGCATTGAGCAATTAACTCACTTCGAATATAATAAAAAATGAGTCTGAACTACTAGTAGAAAAACTAGTGCTTTTCAGGAAAGAAAATGTAATTATTAAAAAAGAAGAAAATGCATAAATGCAGAATGTGAGCAGAAAGCAGCGGTAGGAAATAGGTGTTCCTGACGTCACCCCCGGAAAGGCGGGGCGCAGGGTGAATGCACTGCGCTGCCTCCCAGCAGCGAGCGGCCCGTGGTCCGGAGAGGGACACAGAGGGGCACTGCGGCCGGCACGGCCATTGTCCACTCCAGACAGTCGCACTGTCCGTCTCGGAGTCCCCCCAAAGGAGCCAGACACCCACCGGGGGCTTGGGCTCTAACCTCGATCACGTACCACTGACACCAAGACTTCGGCTGCAGCCACTGTGAGACGATTCCCAGCGTAACAGACCATCCAGGCTTTTGAGTTTTAGGGTCCAGTTGAAAAAGCACATGTACACGGCGAGACCCGAGAGGGTAGGGATCGATACTGTGTTTCCAACTTTTATTTTGCTAAGTAAAGACGTAAAAGCTACCACAAAAAGTATAGGAAAGTTAAAATCTTAGAATAGGTTCATTTCTTCTAAGAAGCTACTCCTCGTAATTTCATCGCCAACATTCCCTGTGCGTCTAGGTCGGCCCTGGTGGATGTCGTATTATATCTGGCTCCTCACTAAAATCACACACATTGTAACAGCTGGTATGTTGTGGGCAATGCATTGTTTAATGCAGTTGGTGTTTATGTATTGAAATTACCCTCAGAGTTTATGGGGAGAGAAGATTTAATCATAAATCTAAGACGCAAGTTGGGCAATGATGATAAATTCTCTATTCCCAGTTTACAAAAACATTCATTCATCTACTGTAAAAATTCTTAATGAAGATAAAAATGTTCTTAGGGATGAAATCTCATCTACACTATGTCCTTGGTTATTCAAATGTATTCAGATATGGTAAATAGTTTAAATGAACAGTAATGAGAAAGAGGCTGTATCGGTGAGAAAAGTTAGTCGTTACCTCATTATTTTTCTACCATTATCACATCTCATTGATGCTATTTCCAAGTGCCGAGATTAGACTATAATACGAGTTATCCTGGTAAACTCTGAAGGCCACAAGAGGTCCTTTAGAATTTGGAAATCAGATCCTGTCCACACTGCTCTCAACCACCGCTATTCTGCCCACCACCGAACTGCCCCGAATCTGAATCTGTGTTTCACATGAAATTTCACGGGGACCCTGGCGAGGGAGGGAAAGTGTCACATCACACTAGGGTGCAAGCCAGGTTTCTCTGGCCTGCGCATCTCCCTGCCTCCTTCCGGAGCTCACTTCCAGGGCCTGCCCCCTCACCGCAGCCGGCTTCCTTGAGGCTGCTGCTGGGGCCTTTGCACTCCCTGTTGCTGTGATGGAAATGGAAATGCTTTCCTGAGTAGCTCTGCACTTTCTGTGTCCACAGCACCTCCTCTGAAGAGCCCTTTCTCACCAGTTCCCCTCCTCCACCATCACACTACATCCTTCTGCCCTGCTGGATTTGTCCTCTCCGTGAGCATTACTGGGTGTCATGCCAGTGTGTATTCATTTATTCAGAGCTGGCTTCAGCGCTACAGCACAAGCTTCCGGAAGCAGAGACTTCTGTTCATCCATCATCGACCCACAGAATTAAAGGCTGTACATTCTGGGCACTCACAAATATGTGCTGAATGAAGAAACGGGTGAATATAAATATATGGAAACATTTCTAAAGTACATAAAGTAAAACAGTATCAGTCTGTATATTGTTAGACTATACCAATTCGTGCCTCTAGTTATGCAAGATTTAAACATTCCTATTCATTTACAACCTAAATTCTTCTCAAAACTCAAGCAGTGACCCTACTCTTAAAAGGGGAACACAAATCCAGTGCACATTAATGAACCGAATTCTTTCAGCAAACATAAATTTCTTGAAAAGTATTCTTTTCTTCTTTTCACTAAATTGGAATAATTTTTAAATCACGCTGAAATCTCACAACGTTAAAAAGAAACAAACAAAATAAATAAACAAAGAAAATCAATCAATAAATAAGAAGATGGAGAATGTAAAATAGGATAACACAAGAGTTGGTAATTTCCTACACTGTTAGCAAATGATGTTTAAGATTTGACAGTGGATTTTATTTGATGAGATTGAAAATAACATACCTTAGCATATATAACTCTTTTAATATGAACTAAAAACTTTTCACAGTCCATTCTCTGATTTTTGTATAAACTGTTCGAGTCCTGAAGGGGTGGTGGTTAGTAACCTTGCCTTAAGGGTTAAAATGATGCTTCAGTTTTATGCTAAAGCTTCTACTGTCTAAGGCCATGGTGGTGAACCTATGGCACGAGTGTTACCATGTTTGTCTTCTAGGACTAAAGATGTTAATGTCTGAGTTACTTTTTCTAAACCAAGACCTCAGTATTGAGCTCTAATGGCAGGGTTGGCACCGTGTGATAAGTGAGTGGGTTTGGGTTGCAGTTTGGGCTCCAGATCTCTAAAAGGCTCGCTGTCACTGGTCTAAGGACATACTGCTGTGTTACCCACTGTAGCTCTTTCAGAAGACAGTAAACTAGGACTTTTCCAAAGTATATTCCAGAGTTTTTGACCTAGATGAGATTCAAAAAGGCGATGCACATGACCCGATAACAATTCCTGAAAAGCACTTAATTTGGGGGTTTGTATTTTTCCCCAATAAAAGTGGTGAGTTTGGGATGATCAGTAGCTAATTCTATGGACTGTGGCCAGGGGAGCGAGGGAATGGACCTAAGAGAACCCACAGGCCGTCTGCAGCCTCACACTATCCGCTCCCCAGAAAGACAGTTCTCTAAGCCAACCGAACCACCAAGCGGCTCTCTTCAGAAATGTTACTCATATCTTGTTGGCACTAGTGTTTAAGAACAAAAGTAAAATATTGCTTTACTAATTAATTATTAGATTTTTCCAAAGAGAAATAGAGGTAGATATAAGAAGAAAACATTCAGGAAGTTTCTTGTAAATGTTTAAATGTTTCTGTTTGTTTTATTCTGCTTGTTGAGACAGGGTCTCACTATGTATGCAGTTCAGGCTGGCCTTGAACTCCCAGAGATCCTCTTGGCTCAGCCCCCCAAATGCTAGGACAACAGGCGCACACCATCACACCCAGCGATGCTTAACTTCTAAAAAGCCATTTCTAAAGGCACATTACTCAAAGCCAAAAAATAGGCGAGGGTTCTAAAAATATAACATATTTACTTAATGTGTCAATCTCAAATCAAAACAGTATTAATCACTTTAATAATGAAGGGATTTCAACTTGAAAAGGCATATTATGAATAGAAAGACATTGAAATTTTACAGAATTCAGTAAACTGACATTAACTCAAATAGTCACATCCTCCCTTAAAGTTTGTGTGCTTTGGGAGATACCTTTTCATTTTCCTTGAGCTTTTGTTGTGTCTATTTTATTCTTCTTTTTCTTTTCCTAGGATATTTTTTCCTGTTCTCCCCTGAACTGAACTTACTCATCTGTACTCCCTACTCATTCACAACTTCATTGCCATTGACAGGAGGATCCTTTGATTTTAGGTTCTCACGCCCCTTCCCTCTTCCCACTCCCTCCATCCAATAGTCATTCCTCCGTCCGTTCAGTACGCACACGCCCGGCCGAGAGGCTGCCGTCATCTCGCCAACTGCATCTCCGATCTTACGGAGTTCTCTGATGTTTTTCAGTTAGAAATCCTGGTCTTATATTGATGTGAAACCTTTCTCTTTTTCCTTTTCTACAATTACAAACAGTTGGTAATTCTGACTTTTTTTCTCACCCTGTGACCTCTCCAGAAAGAGATAATTAATCCAGGTGTCTACTTCCGCTGCCGCTGCAGGGCTCTGATGCTGTCCCTGAGAGCCTGGGGCTTGCGGCACCAGCGGGACAGGCTGTCTGCTGAAGGGTGGCCCCGGCATCTTCTGAGGAAAGGCCTGGCTCCCGCTGCCCTCCTCGGAGCAAGCTCCTCTTCTGCCCGGGACGTCTCTCGGAAATGGGGATGGCAGAGGCGACACGGAAGGCGCGTCTTCACTTCTTCACTAAATGGCTTGGGTATACATGTTTCACACTGTGAATAATTTGGAGAAGCAGAGTTTCTACGTTTCTAACTTGGCACTTTTGTCGACCCTAGGATTCTAAAATAATCACTTCTGGATAAACAAGATGATTCAAATTAGTAATCATCTCATAGTGGTGTGGATCTTGCTGACATTCAGTGGCAGCACTGTTAACTGCAAAGCCACGCAATGAAGACCGTGCCAAGCTTACAAACTTGCCAATACACTAATAACTTACACGGGCTGGGGTTTGTTGTATTTGCAGTCTATGGACAGATGCATAACAGTATTTTTTTACCTTTTCATATTCTATTAGCCAAGTGGAAGAACATATTCCTCGGACAGTTATCAGCATGTTAATGCTCCTGAGGAATTGAACCTGGTGAAAAGAGCGGGGTCCATGATGGGTCTTTCTCAGAAAGAAAAAGGGAGAACAGCTGATAGGGTGCCTTCTCGGAATGTGTGCCTCCCCCGGGGCCAGGCCTGCCCCACTGGCCCCGTCCCCCATGCCTAGCGCTTTGTGACCCAGCAACATAGGAAGAGTTTCGCCTCACAGCGGGGCATTTGCAACTGTAACAAAGAAAGTTAGAAAATAACAAGTGCACACCTCGAGGAGTGAAATAAAGGAAGTCACTGTGCTGTAAAGAGAGGTTTTCATCTGTGATCATGTCATTCTGTGCCATCAAACAGCAACTGCCACGGTACTGTCCAGCGGAAACAAGTAGACAGCACAGTAGCACAACGATTTGCGGCCATTTTTGTAACAATAAAAAGTGAGCAGCGAATATGTATGGAAAATAAGACAACAGTGTTGTTAACATTGGCTTTCTGTGAGTAGCAGGTCATTTTCAGTTTCTGCTTTGAAACTGTCTGCAGTGTTTGGCTCTTTGCAATCAGCATTTTTCTTCACATTTAGGAATTAATGTGAGACATGTATTTGCATTTACAAGAAACAAACACACCCAAACCATTTCATTCCAGGCAGGAAAATCAGCTATCCATTTTGTTTCCAAAAACGCTCTGGGCTGGCTTCGCAGTGCTTATTCGTGAGGTTGGGGCCTCGGCTCTTCCGCAGCTCCGTAGCACATGGTCCCTGCATGGCTGTTCCTGGGGATGCCACGCCCCTACCAGCTTGGGGGTGGCTCTGCCTGGCCGCTTTGCCTCTCACTCTCCCCAGGGACTTCTTGCCAGCTCCCACTTCAAGCTGAGTTGCCTGCATCTCTGCCGGACACCAGGCGGTCTCTAAGATACCCTGGGGCAAAAACTGAAACGTGTTCAGGAACCACAGTGCAAAATAAGCTGATGTCCAACAGATGGGGTTTTTGCAAAACAAGGTAAGCCTCTGCCAGGCTCTCCCTCAATTCCTGGTCAGCGTACAGTAACAGAAAGACAGTGTGTGCATTCGGGTGTGGGGCTGTGGGTGCAGAAAGCCCTTGACTGGCAGCGGGGTCTCCGGGATGGGCTACTTATGAGCCTCCAGCTGAATTACAGCAATGTTGTCATTTGTTTCTGCTCAATTTCTTTCATATCATGATGGAAATCTGACCGTTTCTAGACAGCAAAGTGAACAGTAGAACTAAAAATTCTACTTTATAGTTTGAAAGGCTCACTTTAAGGTTTTGCAACTTTTAACTGAATCTCTGATAGGCTCGATCTCCCCATGTCCCCACCTCAGGAAATTAGGGGCCTTCTTACCTGTCTCCTTCCTATTCTAACACGATAGTGTCCCCAGCTCCAGATCCTTGTAAGAGAGCCCAGAACATCCATGTTGGAGGACATGGGGAACACTTCCACATGGGATGCATGGAGCGAGAACACTGCTGTCAGGCAGGAAGTCTGGGGGTGAGGTGAGGGCCAGTGGGCTAGGCTGCCTTTGTTCATGTGGGAAAGCTACTACTCGGTGCTTACGAAAATGCAAATAACAACACTACATCCCTGAGGAAGTGGGCATGAGAATTCTGTGGGTTAATAACTGAAAGTGTCCCAAACAGATGGCAAGTGACTGTTCACTCATGACAGTGCTTAGCTTGCACGCCATAAAATCATACCTTTTTAATGTTTTGTTCTCCTTTGCTGAGAGACTACAGTTTTCTAAAACTTACAAGTATCCTAAATTGTATTTCCTTTGAGATTCTGCATGAAAGTCAGATTACTTATAATATATAATATAACATATGATATCATACACATAAGTGCTACAGAAAAAATATTTTTAAAAATACACAAAGATAATTTTTATAATGGGTATTTAAAAGCTAGGAGCATTACTTGGATCATTGTTTTAAAAAATGTAAGGACTTAGCCAATGTTTCCTAAATTCGTAGATTAAACATGGGGAGCATTAGAAGCACCCACACACACATGTCCCAGAGTTAAGAGAAAATCCACGCGGGAGGGCAGGTGGGTCCTACCACACCTCCAAAGTGAGCAGGTCAAATGAGCACAGGGCGAAGAGCTCTGCCCAAAGCTCGCTGTTACCATGGACAAGACGCCGGGCAGAGTGGCGCTCAGAAGCACCAGAGACCAGAGCAGGGGCACAGGGACTTCCGCGGTGAGGCAGTGCCCAGAGAGCTCCACTGTGGGCGGGTGTGTCCGCCCGTCGCTGCCCCTCACAGCGTCCTTTCCCATCCACTGGAAGCACAGGACTCCCAGGTGACAGCGATGTGACCACGGCCTGCCGAGCTGCTCACTCAAGAGCCCCAGGCAGTTTGCCCAGCGGCGAAGTGAATGTGAAGTGAATGCCAGAGTCGGACGCAGCCTCACCCTGACCCTGAGGGTCACTGACCGACCGCGTTCTCTTACACCAGTGACCTGCCAACTCCGTGTATTTCTGAGGAAGTCGGTATTTTCAGGATTTCCAACCAGAGCCACAAGATTTCATTAAATTAATATAACTCTGTGAAGGACTCTGATAGAGAAAATGTTAGGAAATACGAAAGTGACAAGGCTCATGTGGAACAAGAACATCGGTGACTTCTAAACTAGTGTAAATGACACAAACCAGCGACTTGCTGGACCTCTTAGACTCCCCTTGTGATCTCTCCTGTGCCAGTCCCCAGGGAGAATGGAGGCACCAAAGGCCGCTCAGCCGTGGGGACGGGGCAGGGCCGGGCACTGGAGAGACAGAGCAGAGCCCCGAGTGGCAGTCTCCGGGGAGTATGGAGGTGTCAGGAAGGAAGGGTGCTGTCCACGGAAACCTCTAAGCACCCATTAGCACAATTTCTGCGCTATCCAAACCTGGCCTGTGGAAAGAATGCTTACAGATTTCAAACACGTTCCCACAAGACCCTCATGACCACCGGAATTCCTGCTTCATGTGTTGTCACTCGTTTCTACAGCACACACTGACAGAATGTGTGCCACCTCCTGGTGGCGCCCTGTCCCTTGTGTTCTGATGGCCCGAAAGCAAACCACGTCGCATCAGGGCAGGCTGCCTCCAACACTGACCATGCCACACGCACGGCTCCCAGGTACAGCAGCCGCTCTCTTCACGCATGCTCTTTCTCCCGCCTCCGTTCCCTCCTCCTGCTCCACTCACTCCCTTGTTCCCCCCCTTCCCCCTCTCATGGCATGCTGTCTGCCTGTTGAGGATTTATCTTCTACAAGTCCCTGCCAGGGGTGCAATTGCTTTAAATAAATATATCACTACCTCCCAGGAATGTGACAGGGTTTAAATATTCTACAAAAAATAAATGTTAATGATAATTTCATTTTAATAATAATATCAAAGGAAAATGTGCAATAACAATTCACAATTTAAATACTACTTTTCACTTTTTACAGAATACACTTCGACACCTTGAATTCTTTTTTTTTCAAGCTATAATCCTCAAAACCCAGGCCAATGACACAAAGATGAATTCTAGAGAATCTGCAAACAGCAGGTCCCTCAGAAATACTGCTCTAAGTTAGACAAATAAGTGTGCTTTCTGCTGAAAGGAAATTGCTTACCTAAGTAAAAATACATTTATGGAGCACAGTTGAATTAGGAAACAACCCTTTAATCTGACGCCATCTCTATTCCCAGCCCCAAGTGAAAGGTGCCCAAGGGAGGGAAAAAGTACCAGATTTTTCTTACTTTCATGCATTGAATACCGTGAATTTGTGTGCACATCACTTATGCAGCTCTTTATATAAAAAGAATCAAAGTTCACTAAAATGGCTTCAAATTTATCCGTGCTAGGATCACTCTTCACTGCCATAGAAAAGTTGATGATTTGCCAGAAAAGCATCTTTATACTTCTCCTCCTAAATCACAAACAGCGTTTGAATATGAACTGCAAGTCAAAGATGACTCCGAATGCTGGCTACTTAGGGACGGGCACCTAGAGGGGACTTCCCCTCCATGTCTGAGCTCCCTTCAGCCTGATCGGAGCAGAGTGGTGGAAGGAGGAAGCCTGCAGAAAGCAGGCTCTGATGAGGGCTGCCCGTTCCTCAGCACAGCCACGCCTGCAGCTATGAGTCCCCAGCAGGGCCAGCCCAGGGGGAGGCCACCCACAGGTGCTGTGTCCTGCCCCACGCACCCTCAGGGCACCTGGCACTGGCACTCAGCGTGCTGCGAAGGGCGCTTTCTGGATTCCAGGCAGCATGGCGCCGAGTGTGCAGGCGTCGCCTGGGTCTTACTGCTCGCCCGCACGCAGGGCGGCAATCTCAGGAAACCAGTTAGTTCCCTCCCGGCCCGCGTTCCGATGGAAGACGGGTTTACAGAACATGCCTTGCCTTTAGGGTCAGAAGGCAGATCACTCACCATGGCAGACTGGAGACAGACATGGCAGCGGTCTGGGAGTCCTCTCGGTTTTGCAACGGGAAATCAGAAGGTCCAGGAGACAACACCACCGGCACCGTTTGCTTTGCTGCAGAACAACGCCGTTCGAGAAGATCTAAACAAAGAGGAACACAGTGATGCCTCTGGTCTGTGTGACTCGCGCAGACTCATTTCAAACAGATCAGCAGCTGTGTATTGCATAAGGCAAGCCAAAGACAACGCAGCCGCTTTTCCTGAAATATAAGACATCATGAATCAACCACATCTGATGACCTCAATGCCTTACTTCAAGACTAACTGAAAGGTTTTTAAAATGTTCATTCCTTGAAGCAGACAGTACATGGTGCGATAAGGAACTACAATAGATGTTAAAATTTTAAAACTTGATTACAGTAAAAGACACTGCCATTGATCCTCCTCAGAACACTGCCCTGCCTTCTGCACACTGATGCCACCCTCCGCGCCACTTCCTGCAGCAGCTCTGGAAGTCCTCTCTTGTGAGGGTCTTTGGTTGCACTGTCGTGGCTCCCTCAATGCCCTGAGTGGGTTTAGAACATTTACTTCTCACGGTCATGTCACACGGAACCAGGCCTGGCTAATGAGGCGTGTGGGTGAGGACATACCATGTTCTCATGAGCCCACCTCCCTGCTGGATGCACTCTGTGGCCCACGGCAGCAGTCACGCATTTCGGATCACACCTTATGAAGACCCTAAAGAAAAAGCACTTCCTGACCTGCTTCAGAAAGCAGCAAGAGTGACGAGATAAGTGTGTTCAAATCAGAGGAGTATTCTGAGGCAGATTAATAGCAATGTGTCTTTTATTACAATAATCTTTTAAATTTTAATTTAAACATTAACCGTATTTCTGATCACACCAATACTATGTGCATCTACAGCCTGAGGACAAAGATGAATGACACATGCAGAATACATTGGTGCTGCCCTGAAGAACGCTTTCCACGGCAGAGATCATCACCCTGAAGTGAGTACTGTAACAAATTCACACAGGGCACACAAAGAGGGACCCAGGAAAGGTTTCTGAAGAAAACACGCCCCAAATTACTACCACTGGGCTTAGTCACAAGTTTCCCAAAAATCCCAAAGCAAAGTCTTAGAAAAGACAGTTTATTCCCCCCTTATAGAAATGCACTCAAGGAGTCCAAGAAGGATGTGGCAACCCCGTGAACCAAGACCTGGTGTCCTTTCTTGGTGCCCACTCTCAACTCGGGCTTCTTCTTCATGGTCCCAGAGGCTCCAGAGCTCCAGGGAAAGTGACTGTATTCCAGCCAGCAAGCAGAAGAAGGAGGAAAAGTAAGATGCTTCCTGACATGCACACATAACAGAGCGTACTTACTTCACCACTCTTCCTCAAAGGAAGACCGGAAAATGAGGAATTATTCTAGGCACCCATATCCCAGCTCCAGAGCAGTCTCGCAGTGAAGCGGACAGTGCAGGGACCCTGGAGGAGGTCTACTGCTGTCTGCCACCACGCATGAAACTCAGTAACCTGGGCGCCCAAGGAGCTTCGACCATACAATGGCAAACACAGGGAAGGGGAACATGGCCTCAGCCTGTGGCTGGATGATAATTTTGCCTATGATTACTTTATTTATAATTTTAAACATGAAACATTAACTTTCTTAAATCATGCATATATCAAGAAGAAATTTATTGTACGCTATTATTTTGCAGGATGAAGCTACATACTAAGGATAAAAAGGCTAATCATGAAGTATCTGCAAAGAAAGACACCACTGTCCAGGCCCAGCATGACAACACATGCCTCTAACCCCTGCACACCGCAAGGCTGAGGCAGAAGGATGGAAGGCCTGAGCCTAGCCTGGGGAATTTATCCAATTAGGGAGACCCTTTCACAAAAAGAAAATTTTTTAAGAGGCTGGGGATTTAGCTTAGTGCAAAGGCCCTGGGTTCAATTTCCGGTACTGAAAAGAACAAAACAAAACTCTCACTGTCTAACATGGAGGCCGTCCTGTTTGTAAATAAACAAACAACACTACGAAAGTTGGTGTGCTTGCGAGGGGTACAGCGCACAGAGAAAGAACGATGATTTAATGCATTCCAGTTTCGATACAGGCTGACTGGCAAGATTATTCCAACCTGCCAGTGAAGAAAGCAGCTCTGAAGGTCCACATCCCAAGTCCTCTGCAGACTCCAAAACAGGCCTGCGCTTCTGTTCTGCCCATGGCTGGTGTGAAAGCACACAAACTTACGCTGTTAAGGACACAGAAACTCCAAACTCCAAATCTGCCAGTAACAGTTCACTCCCATCTTTCATAATCTGGACTCTGATTCTTATCAAGGGTTCAGCAACCAAGAAAAATATGTACGGAAATTTGTCTGATGCAACGCGTACTTCTAGGTGTACTTAATTCTATCTTTAGTAAGCTGGGCGTCTGGCTGTCATTATTTTAATACCTAATCAAATTTTTTCTATTGAATTATACTTTGGAGTTTTGCTAACAGTATGCAATGAGAGAGATCATTGGAGAATATAAAAAATAAGCAAAACATCAGGCCTATGAGACCAGGTATTAGGTTTGTTGGGTTATTCACCAACACAGAAATGTTGTCTTCATGAGCACTCAAAGGAAAAAGTTCTGTTAGATTTCAACAGCAGTAAAAGTGATCTAAGTTTCTCACTTGCATTTATTCTAAGGGTATTACACAACATTTTACACTTGTTTCTGTGCTTTAATTTATGAGAAGCTCTGAGACAAATTTGTGATATTTCTCAATAAATATATACAATTTCTTGTTATGATTTAAATCTGAAGTGTTCTGCAAAGACTTGTGTATCCAGGACTTGCTCAGCAATGCACCAGTGGTCAGAGATGGGCCTAGAGAAACAACTGAACCAGGAGGCCTCAAGCGTCATCTATGGATCACTGGAGATCACAATTTGATGGCATTCTTGGAAGGCGATGGAAACAGGAGGCAGAGCCCAGAAGGGAGTGGACCCTGGGAGGCATGACCTTGGGGTTTACATACCGTCCTAGTGCCTTTCTCCCCAGCTCTGTCCTTCTGCCTCTTCTTGGCCACCATAAGTTGAGCAGCTTTGCTTCATGTCCTACTACCGTAATGTTTCTGCCTCACCACAAACCTAAAGCAGCAGAGCTGGCTGACCATGGACCAAAACTTCTAAAATCATGAGCCAAAATAAACTTTTCCTTCTTTAAGTTATTTGCAGGTATTTTGTCACAGATGAAAACTGGCTAATCAGAAAACTGGAACCAGGAGTGGAGTCATTGTGACTATACCTGACCATGTGGTTCAAAAGCCTTTGGAACTGGTTTGTGAGAAGAGTTTGGAAAGATGTGGAAATATAGGCTACAAAGAGAAGCCCGACAATGCTATAAGCAGAGCTTCATGGGCAATTATGGTGTGAACTCAGAGGACAATAATGCTGATAGGAATGTGGACAGCAAAGGCCATGATCAGGAAGTTTCATGTGGGGCCATTCACATTACATTCTGACAAAGAACTTGTCTACTTTTTGTCTGTGACCTAAGACTCTGTGTAAGAGTGAATTTAAAAGTGACCAACAAGCTGATCTGGTGAAGAAAATTTTAAGATAACATAGCACTCAGGCTGTGACATGGATAACACCAGCTACTTTTAGCCAGATTTACAGTGAGATTGTAAACCAAAAAAGTAGAGTGGAAAGATTTGAAAAACTTGCAGTCTGGCCAGAAAAGAAAATCATTTCAAGTTGGAGTCAAGAGGTGTGGCTGAAGAGATGAGCCATAAAACCAAGCCAATTATTTTGCACTTGGTCAATGGGAAAGATGCTTGTGGCATCTAAGGAGTTAGCCAGACCCTTCCCATTTCAGGCTCAAGGGTGTACAAGTATGAATTCCTTTGAAAGTATTTGCTTTGAGAAGAGTGTGAGGCCCTCCCTGCTCCCACAGGGTCACCTAGGAGGTTATTTCACAAGATTCATTTCCCTATGTTCAGCCATCAGAGGCCTCTGTAGCCATGGTACAAGCAAGCCTGCCTGCTGCTCAAGCTGGTGGCAGACCTTGGCCTTATCTACTTGATGCTGGTGTAGCAGGCATGCAGAATGCAAGTTATGAGTCACGGAGGATTCAAAGAAAGGTCTAAAAGGCCAGGCAATATGTGACAGGGTCATTATCCCCACAAGGAGCCCCCAAGAGAGCAATGCATGAAGCTGTAAGAGTGAAGCCCAAGCTGCACTGGAGACCCCAGGAAGTGAAAGATGCAAGGAACACAGAATGTCTGCCAAAGAAAGCCTCAGATGGCCAGCAGTACCAGAGCAGAGAGGGGCCACCGGGTGAGACAGCAAGACCATAGGGCAGGGCTGCCCAGGCCCTCTGGAAACCACACCATGCCACCACATGCCCCAGGGGGAGATGTGGGAGTTAATGTTTTCTTTGCTGGATTTAATTCTTGCTTGGATTTCATCCTTCCTTTCTATGTCCCCATTTCTCTTTTGAAATGGGACCGTTCACTCTGTAACACTGTATCTTGGGAGTATGTAACCTGATTTTATTTTCACAGGAGCTCAGAGCTAAGAGTTTTCCTTCATTCTCTGAGGAGATTTTGGATTTAGACTATTGAGCAATGCTGGAACTGTTGAGACTTGGAGATTCTTGGAGAAGGGCTGAATGCATTTTGCACTGTGAGATGAACATAAACCTTTGAGGGGTCTGGGGTGGAATATTATGTTTGGGATCCAAAATTTTCCCCCAAAAGGCTCATTGTGTTGAAGCCTCAGTTGCCCATAGACTGTTTTGGTGGTGAATGGGTCATGAGGACTGTTGGTTAATCCATTGATGAAATGCTAATTCAAGGGCATTGCAGGAAGATGACATGGGAGGCGGGGCCTAGTTGCAGGGACTGGATTGTGGGTGGGTGACCTTGGGGACTATATCTGGTCTCTGGCCCCTTCCTCTATGGCTCTGCTGTCCTCCTGCCTTCTGGCCACCATGAAGTGAGTTTTCCTTCCCCATGCCCTTCCCCCATGTTTCTGCCTCTCCGTAGGCCTAATGGAAACTATGAGCCAAAATAAAACTTTTCCTCCTTTAAGTTTTTATTCTCAGGAATTTTGTCACAGTGATCAAAAGCTAATACATCTCTCCTAACATTTCCCCCCTTTTCTCCAATTTTAGCTTTTAACCTGTTTTTATAAACACATGTACATATGCAAATATATGCTTACAAATATACACTATTTAAAGACATATAAAATACTCCATAAGTTCTTTTTGGGAAGAAGAGAGTGTAAAGTTAAAGAACACAATTCCGGATTTGTTTTCTTCTGCAGAATGAAGAAATAACACATTAGGAAACTGGATTCCAGGATCTTAGATGGAGCCATATGAACCTCTTGCTTCTTTAGGTCTAAAGTAGTTAAACCTCACCAGTGGATGTGGTACAACTTACTACAAGTGAAAGGTCAACCAAGATACCTTTAACACAATGCTTAACTTGACTGAACTGTACACCGATTTCTTCATGACTCTTTTCTTAGGGCACTGACTTCCAGAACTTCCAAATTCCTTCTCTGCCTGTTTGAGATGTAAATCTATCAGCCTCTTTTTAGTTTTATAACCCAGGCATGTTTCTCAAAGATCTGTGAGCCATCCTTTGAAATGTAACCATCAAAGAAGACAACACTCCCACCTCTGGGCTCTGTGGAAGGGTCGGAGCCTAACACTGCTCGCGGCCCATCAGCAAACCTGAGCCTCATCCCTGGCCCAGCATGCCCCAGTGCTTTTCTTCCCGCTGAGCCCGAGGCCTGGAAATCCCTTTGCCTTTTCTTTCAGCAGAATTGAGTGCAGTCTGTCTCTTCTTTTCAGTATCACTGAAGAAAGTCTTCCTTCCCTGTCCAACTCTGGTACAATTTTTCTTTGGCAGGGTATTGTATTGCTTTTGGTCCTGACATTACAGGATAATTTCCCAAGATGCAGGAAATAATATTAAAAAGTGACCTGTCTCTTAATAGCCTTTACCTTCAATCAGTACCAACTTGGAATCTGTCAAGTTCATATTATCAATAGAGCTGTAAATAAAATGAACACTAGAGACTTTCATTTTCTTGATTTTAAAGCTGGATGATTATGAAGTAAATATTTGAATGCAAAAAACTCCATAATGACCATTCACTGCAATTACAATAATTGCTTTGACATTCATGTTGGTGTTATAGTAAGTTCATTTACAACTTATAAACTACCTGGTTTACTTCTGTGAAGACAGGTATAGTGTGTCACGGAGCACTTGTCATATTTACATTTCTATCACGGATGTCTTTCAAAGGCCTCAGTAGTGGGCTTGTTATTCTCCTAAGTGACATTAAAGTGAGTCAGTGCTTATTGATGCAATCTTTCCACAGAAAGCATCTTTAGGATCTTCAGGCAAATTTAAATTTTATATTCATTTTAATGATTCACAACCCTTCTACAAATCTCTGCCATCAGTCTCCACACTGGAGAGTGAGTTTATAGTTTTTAGCCAAAATTCTAATTACTACAACCACCATCTGCCACAAGAGAATGACAGCTTATTTTCACGTTAGAGGAAACTTCGAAATACATGGAGTGCTTTTGACATCTTGTGAGCCCAGCCGGGATTGCAACCATAACCACAGGCACAATTGTTCTCTTTTAGTGGAACGTTAAGGAAAATATATATGAGTTTAATGTAATACCTCCCATTTAATGTTAAAACTGAATTACCCCCTGTACAATACCAGATTGTTGGGAAGACACTTTCCCAAGATGATTATTTTAATCATTTTATCCATGAATAAGATTTTAGAATTCAAATACAGCTGAAAGGAACAGCATTTAATAAGTTTATTTACTTTCAATTACTTTGCCATTTAGTAATACAATGCATAAAAGAAACTTGGTAAAATATTACTTTTTACTTTTCTATTTTATAAAAACATAAAACAAAATTTCCTAACAAAACAAGAGAATAACAATAGTTCATATGCTGTGTATCAATATTTTCAAAGTAGTTACTCAAAGTACCAGACATAGACCAAAAAGGTTCTTACAAAAAAGAATCAAAAGTGGTTTTATTCAAGCAGAAGCATTTTCACAACTTATCCCATATATTTACAGATGCTTTTGTTATGGAAATGTGCAGCTCCATGAGCCCTGGCCTAAGTAAGCGCTACCTCATCAACACAGATGTTATATATTCCACGTTTAAACAGTAACCCTACAAAAGTTGCATGGACAAGAATCCAAGGCTCCAGGTTTTAAGCATGAGCGCCGTAAGCACTCAGGGTGTGTGCTGAAAGTCTTTATGCTAAAGATTAAAAACAAATGTGGATGAAACAAATTATCAAGGAAATAGTGAAATGTCTTGAAATCTACAGGATGTTGCCTCTGTGTTACATCGAATCAAAGGCTCTTCCCGCCCTCTGGCTCCCCTACAGCTCGTCTCAGCCGATGATGCTGTTTCTCAATCTGGACGTCCTTCCTGACCAGCCTACCACAAGCCCGCCTGCTCTGCAGGTTTCGGGTTCTGTGATCAGAAGTTTCTCTCTTCAGGATCCCACAGAGCCCACAGAGCTGAGCTCTTACCCTGGAGCTTCTCGGTCTCTGACTTGCAGCCGTTCTGAGCCTACATCCAATTTATGGGCAGAGCACGCTGAGCGTTAACGAGTGCACTAAACCTCTCCTGGATGGTGCTTTTCTACCAAGTTGCGTCCCGCACATCTGCACACCAGAGGCCTCCAGCTGCTGACCACCGGCCGGAGTCAGAGGAAGGCTGGGGTGCAGGTCTTGCCCGCTCCCACCTGCGCCCTGCAGGGGACCTATCGTGGTCCCCACTCCATCCTGGAACTTCAACCCCAACCGCGGCCTGAGAACGCTCACTGCCCGGAGACCTGCAAGAGATGCCTGACTCAGCCTCCCCAGGTCCCGTGAGCTGCGCCTCACCACACAGGAAGGTCCACTTGCAGAGCGCGAGGCGCAGCTGGCTCCGTGGACCTGGCCCATCCAGGCTACGGCATCTGTGCCACCCATGCACTGGGAAGAGGCTGCCGGCCTCAGACCCAGCAACAGCCCTAGCCTGGCTCCAATCCCACTGTCCTGCGATCCTGGAGGAGACCCCATAGCTGGGGAGCCCCACAAGAGAAGGGCAACGGGGACAAAATATTTTATGGCTACAGCTGTTACTTTGGTGTGGAGGGGGAGTGTGGAGTGCCCTGTAATCCCAACATTTGGTTGGCTGAGGCAGGATGATCCTGTTCAAGGCCAGCCTGAACTACAAAGCTAGACCCTGTTTCAAACATAAAAATTTACTTTATGTCTGAAAGGGGCTAATACCCAAGATACTTAAGGAACTCAAACAGCTCAAGAGCAAGAAGGTAAACAGCACCATTAATAACCAGGCAAAGGACCTGGAAAAAGGACATGCAGGCGGCGACAGGCACATGAAGAAGAGCTCAAGGTCTCTAAGCCCTGAGGACACAGACTGGACCGGAACCACACCGAGGGGACGCTGCTGCCCGTGAGGAGGGACGGTGGCTGCGTGGGCAGGGGTGCAGGAGCCAGGACCGCCGCGGCCTCTCGCCTTCTCAGGGAGCCCAGGCCGGGGGATCGCGCCTGCCTCCCAGTGACTGGCCCTCTGGGCCTTCATCCTTGACGGAGGCCCCTCCGGAGGGTGTAGAAGACCCGGGAAGAAGCCACCCCGCGAGGCCGCGCTGCTCACTCTGCCTCACCTCGCGGGAAAGCCGGCTCTTGACCGCTTCGCGGGACCCGAAGGGACTGACACGCTGTCACCCTTACCCGGGCCTCACCTCCTCCTCCTCTTCCTCTGGCCCTGCTCCCAGCTCATTTTCCACATTTGTCTACTTTTATTGTCACTTGTGAAGCATGAACTGTGAAAACTCGAAAGGAGAAGTCATCCCTGTGCAGCTCTGTGCTTCTCTGTGCCCTGCGAACCCAGCTGAGGGCACGGTGAGCTCCTACCTGCTTTTTCCTTGCAAAGTCCGGACATTCCAGCGATGTCTGCAATCACTTGGCAAAATCTCTAGCATGACATGAAGGTGACCCTCTAGAACAGCGGTGGGATCACCTTCGGGTCGGGTGCTCAGCTCTTCCAGGCGGGGTCCGCCCAGAGTGGCAGTGTTGGCAGGAGCCCAGAGCCCACGCCACGGCCCGAAAGGGCACAGGCGTAGCCTTGGAGACCAGCGCATGCCCATCCGAGTGTCCTTCCTGCACGGCAGCTGTCATGTCCCTGCCACTAACATCGTTTCCTGGGCGGGATTAGCCCTCAATTGGGCATGGCAGTAATTGGTCTGCAGCGGTCATAGGGACTAGGTTTCCTCGGTGAAGATCTGAGCTCGCTCATCAGAGCTGGTTCCAAGGACTCGCCGAGACTAGAGAAATAATCAGCTATGGCCTTGGGCTTACTTTTAAATGCATTACCACACTGAAGAACTTCAGTTTGCGGCTTTTTCTTCACATTAACTGACCACGTCTAACACTGTCCCGACTTTCTGGAACAAATCACTTTATTCTTGTGTAAACTGCAGACAGCTTCTCCAGCCAGCCGTGACCCTGTCTTCTGGAAGCTGGCTGTGGCCTTGGCTTGGTGCTGCCTGCCCCTCACTGCCCTCTGCTCCCACCGCCCGCAACCGGACTCCCCCCGCCCCCGACTCCCCTCGAACCCCAAGGTGCGCCCTCACTGCAGGTCACCTGTCGGCTCTGGGGTCTCCAGCCTCAGCCAGGCCCTCCCTGCCCACCCCCTCAGCTCCTCCCCCTGCAGCTCGGGAGGGGGAGACAGGCAGGTCCGCAGCTCTCCAGGGAGCCCTGCATGCTGACTACTTAGAAGTTCCCTCTTCGGGTGTCCTGAGCAATGCTCACATTCCCATCAATGGGTCTGACCCTATTTCTCACTTTCAGAATGTTTTTCAGAATCACTTCCTAAACAGTTGCCAGATCCTGTTTTGTCTTGCTTCCCATCAGTATTCTGAAGTCACTGTCTTCTATTTCAATCCTTATTACCTTTAGTCTTAACCAGCTTTCTGACCATGTTTTCAAAGCATTTGAACTATATAGTATCAGAACCTTAACGGAACAACATCCTAATTGGGAAAGGTTTTAAAATAAAGGCTCTTTGGGTAATTTCCGATCCTCTGCGCTTGATGCGGAGCATGCACTGTGTGGTCACTCCAGGAACTCAGTCCCCGAGACCCCTGCATGCCAGACACAGTTCACATGTCCGTGTCCGTAAATTACTACACTGGCCTCAGACCTAGCTCTGCCTCCAATCATGCTGCATGCACTTACGCCACGCTGTGGGCACTTACACCATGCTGCGGGCACTTACGCCATCCTGCGGGCACTTACACCAAAGGCCAATTCTGTGCTTAGGAAACTGCAGGGAGCTGCGTCTAAATGTCACCCTCCGGGAGCTCCTCGGCGCGCCCAGCTTACCTTTCCTGGCTGGTTAGGCCTCCACTGTCCAGGGGATTTGTCCCCTGCTGACGGCACAAACCGCACTCCGGAACTAAGCAGTTTAAAGTGATTCTCTGCGGGACGCTCACACCTTCAGGGATAGGTCACTGTACTCAGGAGCAGTGCTGCAGAACAGGGCTCTTAGGGAGTGTGACCCCGGGGTGGACTGGGTTCAGTGTTTAGAACTCACGTCCTGAGGAGCAGCAGGACCCTGCCCTGTGCGCTGTCCCAGTAAAGACCACTGCAAGTCAGTCCAATTGAAGACACAGCAGCAGGGCAGACTGACACTTTTAAACAACTATTTCAAGGGGAAAAATGCATTCAGTGACTGTCTGTTTTCAGAACTTCCACACTTTAAGGTCCAGAATGAGCTGGGGGTGGAGTGGGGGGGATGCCCGTGGGCACATGGCTTGGGAAGCCGCATGGTGGAGGAGCAGCTGGGCCCTTTCTTCCTGAAAACTGATGGATCTGCACCCTGAGCTGACCCCCTGCTCCCCCTTCAGGAAGATCCCTGCCTTCCAGGGCAGCGAAAACTTAGTCTCCAGAAGGCAGGGACACCCATGGACAACCCTGGCATGCACATGTCATAAGGACACGTCTGCAGCCCAAAGTGAGGCACTGGTGCCTGTACGCAACTTGTCTTCATTCTTTTACTCTCCTTCCCTCCTCTCCCTGTTTCCACCATCTGTTGCTTGGTCCCCTTCCCCTTTGCAAAAAAGTCATCTCCCTGTTTCCCATTATCTGTCTTTCTTTGCTCTTTATTTATGCTCTGGGTTGCTCACAGAAGAGAAACCATGCGATATTTGCCCTTGTGTGTCTGATTTATTTCAATTAATATTATGGTCTTCAAGTGCATCCATTTTCCTACAAGTGACTCAAGCTTATCCTTCTTTAGGCAGAGTAGTAGTCTATTGTGTGCAGACCCCAATTTTCAGCAGCTCCCAGAGGCAGTGCCCTCTGCAAACTTCAGGTGACATTCTCCTGCAGAGCTGTGAAGCTTGCACCACCCCGACTGGCAGCAGGAAATGGAGTTCTTCACCAAGCGCTCAAATTCCTTCACCTCCTTCAGATCTTCAGATCTACGGTGCCTTCAGTTTATGGGCAGTTTCAAGGGTTCTCGTCCACTGCACGAGATCCTTCTGCTTTTCAAACACCACAAGAATCATAATATCCTAGGGCTTTAGGGTTTCTCCTGTGCAGGAAGAGTCGCGAGCTCTGTAGCTGGCGGCCTCCACCTACCTGAGAGATGTCTACCCGGCCACCTTTCCTTCAGTGAATGGGTTTTCCCGAACTCTCGTGAGCTTTCCCAGGCCGTTCTACCACTGTGGGAAACTGACACAACCTGCAGACAGACAGACAGCCTAACCTACCTGGCCTTGCCTGGAACCACATCTCTATTCTGCCACTCAAGGAATTTGCCTTGGTAGAATGTTCTGTTTGGATAGCAGATAGAGAGAGAATCCAGCCTGCATTGCAGAAATACATGTGCTCCATGAGCTCTAAATCAGAATCCGACTGACCCCTCCCCGAACCAGCTGAGACGTACAGCTCCACCCAGTGGCCCGGGACAGTCCCACGTAAACACCCAGTCCCGCTCACCCGCTGTGTGTTGGAGCTGGCTGGGAACGCGAGTGAGCATCCCTACAGCACACTGACAGCTCCCTGGTGCAAACTCTTGGCTCAGTGTGATGCAGCTCACCAGGAAAGACTCTGGCCCAGGGTAGCCCAGGGCCATCACAGTGGGATCCTCACCAGAGTTTCTTGTTTTCTTTCTTGCTTTACATTAAACTCGGGTGCCGTGTGACTGCAGTGGCCACACTGACCTGAGACTGGGGCCCACATGGCAGAAGGCAGAAGAACGATGGATAAAACTGACCCCTCTGACATTTCCCACCCAGCTCCTCCCAAAGTCCTCCTCCCTGAGAAGTGTGGGTGGCACCTCCTGCTGTTTGCAAGTGGAAGAGCATAATAGGACAGCAATCATCTCCAAGTATGGAGAGCCTGGGAAGGAGTCTAAGCAGCCTGGGAATGAACTTAAGTCAGATTTAAATGTTTAAGATATCATCGAGCAGCACTGGAGAGAGCTGGCGGAAGACCGTGAAAGAAAGCAGAAAAGCAAATGAGGAGAAAATCACAGCAGTCTAAGGACTGTGGACCCGAAGGCAGCACGCGGCTTGATGTAGGAAGAGACAGGAAGCATTCATCGGCTGACTGGATTTGTCCAGTGAAGACAGTGAGCAGTGGACACAGCCCCAAGGTTTTCACTGTTCTGGACTGGTGGGTGGCGAGGTCATTTGCTTGGATAGGAAATGCGCAAGGCAGGGTAACGTTCAACACTGAAATGGATGAAGGTTTGCACTGTTGAGCCCCAGGTGCCTGTGCCCTGACCTAAGCAGGCAGAGATGTCCAGAGCACAAGTGGACATGCAGGTCTGAAACTCTAGTCATGAGTTCCATCTGCAGCTTCACATTCAGCTGCATTAATGGATGGTTTGAAGCCATGGACACTGAAGAGTTTGTCAGTTTGTGATGCAGAAGAGAACTGTGACCAGAACCGGAGCACACGGACAACTGGGGACAGAGCGCTGACCTGGCAGGAGATGCAGAAACAGAAATAAGCAGAGAAGTGGGGGACCCAGGAGACGCTGTCAGTCTCAGAGTCAGAGTAGGAGATTCTGGGGCAGCACAAGGTCAGCGGCAGCCAAGATGGCCTGGAGGCCAGGGATAAGGAAGGAGCGTGTGGCCTGCTGCAGGACTTCTCGTGCAGGCGAGCTTGTCTCAGCCTGGGGACTTGCTGGGCAGGCAGCCAGGGCTCTGGCCGGCTCCTGTCCCCAAGAGCGTGGCCCAGGGGGTGCGGTGCTGAGTGGCGGCGGTGGTGGCAGCAGTGCTGGGAAAGGGGGGGCCTGGTGCAGCACCGCCTCCTGGGCCCCCTCCCCGGACCGAGTCCCTCTGGGGGAGGGGGAACCCCACTGGTCCCCGTGGCCTGGCACATACACTGTGGTGCCTAGCTGGAGTAGGCACACAAGGGTCTGACTCTGTGGGAGGCGTCAGCGCCTCGGTTCTTGGAAAGGGTGGGCTGCTTTCCATGTCTTTTCGCTCAGTCTCACTCAAGTCTCATTAACCTGAATTTACTTACCATGTTTATGGCATTTGTTGCTCTAGCTCTACTAAGAGAGCTGACTTGTAAAACGGTGGCCATACTCCTCAGACGTGGATGGTAACTCTAGGCAGTGGGTATAAAGGAAATCACCCAGAAGTGACATAGGAAAGCGTTGGAATGCCCTCCCGTTTGCATAGAACACGTAAAATAAAACTTTCAGTAACAGCAATTGAAATGTTTTCAATGCGCTTGGGCCGGATAAGACAGCTAAGCTTGGGCTTATCACTTTATATCTTTACACACTGGGTTTATATTTGCTGATTTCTGCATTATGAATAATGCAAGTCTGCCTAATGTGTTTTTGAGATTATAGTAAGATTTGCTATAAATGCTTTGCAAATATCAGTAAATGCTGAATAATACAGATTCTTTCAGAGAAAAAGTTAGAGATTCTAACATTGCTGCAGGTAGGATCAATTTTAAGTTGTTGCTGCTCTTGGTTTCCTTGGTGCCTTTCCATTCATTCATCCTCTCACTCATTCAACACACATTTGGGTGCCTCTTGTATGACAGTTGTCCCACGTGCCAGGAGTATAGCAGGAAACAAGTAAAAAGCTGTTGTCACCATGTGATTGCGTCCTAGTGGAGGGAAAGGCAATGCTCAGCAGTCAAGAGAATACAAAATCAGGGACTCATGAAGGCTATGAATAAAAGTAAGGTAAGGGGCTGAGGTAGGGGGCCAGTGCAGATGTGATCAGGGAAAGTCTCTCAGGAAGTGATTCATAGGTAGAGAAGAGAAAAGAGAACAATTTAAGCTCTTTCCTCAAGTATTTATGGATTTGTACAGATTTTAAAATGGTGCCAAAAGTGAAAAGGTATTCAGCAGCTTGAGGGAAACTTCCAAAGCATATCATTATCCACACTTTCGCTTTCTCAAGCAGAGTGACATAGTCACCTGTGTGCTCCTGGAGACTTGGGGTGGCAGATCATTACTACCATCCACTCAGAGCACAAGCTTTCATCCCCCTCACTGACAGCTGCTTCTACCAAGCCACGGGGTAAGGGTGGTCTTGGGCCTCACCCGTGTGGGGAGCGCTCTCAGCTACGGGTTTAAAAAATTCCCTCATCAGCTCAGAAAAGTGTTTTGGAAAGTGACTTTAGGAAAAGGAATACATAAGTACAGAAGACATTACTGACATAGCAGATCATAAATACAATGCCCACTGAGTTTTTTAAGTACTATAACTGATATTTTATTAATAACGGTTATTCCATGCAGGCTTTGTTCTAAGTACTTTAACTCATCTAATCTCCACCCCAGGTTTGTTATCTATGACATGAGAAAAGTAAGAAATACTAAATATCATGCTTAGTGAAAGAAGTATTTTCATCAGAAGGAAGACAAAATAACGAATAAAGGCCATGAGGGAGAAATGAACTCACTGGGCTCCAGGATCCAGGGGCCTCATCATGAAATGTGTACCCCACGGCCATGCTGCTCTCCAGAATGGCTATGGATGATCTGGGAATTTGTAAATTTATCAATCCTATGCTGGATGAATTAAGAGAGAGAAGAGCCAACAAAGAGCAAGATTTCAAACCCGGTCCTCAATGTGGAAATAAAAATGTAAATTTGTTGCTGAAGAGCTATGTGAAATCTAAAATCTGATTCTGTCCTAGAGAACCAACTTTAAACTAAGAAGAAACTAGCGCAAAAATGATTTCTGTTGTTTAAATAACATAAATAAATCTCTTCTTTTGATGAGAGAAACTGGAGGGGGAGAAGAATATTCACGACCTTACCTTCTAACTAATTAGATTTAAGATGTGAGAGAGAGAGACTGACAACAGGCAAATACACACTTCCCTTCCAAAGTAGTAAACCTTTATATAGATACCAATGATCAAAATGTGTTTCCAAGAAAAACAAGCTATACAGCACGAAGCTGAGGAGATAATGGGACAGTCTGTGAACTAGTCTTATAAGTCATTACAGGCATAACTGAACTTACAACGACTGCTCTGACATTTCGCATGGAAGGGTTCAGGATTTGCTCTCCTGAACCCATGAGAAGCCAAATTAATTTTTAGCTTTTTAGATAGCTATTTTAATTTTATGCCTTTACTATGTACTATTTTAATATTAAAATAAAAAATCTTCTGATAATGCATAATGCCAGACAGAATACACAATTCTATTTATCCTTCAACATAAGACAAAGGTGATTAAATTTTCAACTGAGACTTAATATTTCTACCCCTTTTTTGGAAGAATACTTTGTTTTCCTTCGTATCTTGAAGTAAAAGCTCTGACCTCAAGAACTTTTATGTTTGGAACTCTTAGGATGCTTCCGTTTTACGTAACAAGTTCTGGCAACATTTACATCTAAGGCAGGACCCATAGGCACTGGCAAAGGCGCTCCCAAGGCTCCTGTGGGTCCAGCCGCAGAGCGGTGGCTCGGGGACGCGGGTCTCCCGCAGGTGGCGCCCATCACTGCTGTGGCCCTGCCCGTGCCTGCTCAGCCCCTCCCCCAGGAGCCAGGGAGGAGAAGTGCGCTACAGCAAAGACCTTGCACAAGATTTCAATCGTGTCCTGACTTTTCTACCCTGCCCCGCATTTGTTCATTTATTCTATTTTCACATTTTATTTCCGCTCTTCCAGTTTTCTTGTTTTAGTAAATCAACTCAGGCACAAAGCGTTTCTATACTATAAACTTATTTCCTTATAACAATAATAGCATCCAAACTGTTTTGATTCATTAAATATGCCACATAAGAGATACTTTGGACTAAAAGGCACACCTGAAATTTCATACGGAGGCAAGAATATTCATGAGTTATTTTGCATTTCCATGTTAATTACAAAACTCAATATTTTAAGTCATGCTTTATAATTCAGCTATTTCCCAATTAGAAAATATACTAACCATGGCTGCTTGATGATAAATTTACACTTGCAAAATATAAATACATTTGCATTTACTAAAGGTTCATAATATCCTAACATCGTGGTATAGACATTTGCCTCACAAAGTCTGGACTGCCCTCAGTGCCTACATGACTCTTGGTAATGGCGTAAGCAACTGGTTTTGTCAGCATTTCTGTATCATTCAGAAGTCATGATGGTCCAGTGTTCCTGACCCAAAGAACCAAGGAGTGTTTTCCATCTGCTGCAGTACGGAAGTGACCTGTTTGGCATGCATCTCCTAAGAATGGTATGGCAGGTCACCAAGCATAAAACACTTTCATAAGAGAAAGCTGAACTCAATGTTCTGGGGTTTGACACTGCCTCTCCTTCATGGCAATACTATCTGGGGGTGAAAGGGACAAAAACTATACCCTAAATTATTTAAAGTTGGGTGGCACAGTTTGATTGTATGCATCCGCTTGAAATTAGGCCCAAGTCTGCATTAGAAATATGAAGGAGAGCCACCAACACATTACAAGGAGGTGGTTAGTTGATTATGCCCAGACAATCCACTCTTGAATGCCTGGATTCGTCCCCACTGACCCCAAATAGAGCAACTCAGAACTCTACAGAGCCCCCGACACCATGATGGAACATGTCCCATCTATACGAGGTCTCTCACCCTCTGACCAGAACGCTGAAGTCCTACAGCCAAATTACTGCCCTGTCCTGCACCACACAAAGCAGTCCTGGTGTTCCTGGAGAGCCAGAGTGCTAGACAGCAAGCACTCGGCTGGGCCCTCAGGGCAGCACTTGGCTTTCCCTGTGACCCCTTCCCCTGCTGGCCTTGCCATGCCACCATGCCTACACAGAGTTCTCAGAAAAATGAGCCAGGATTAAGACCAGCCTTTTTATGGATGTTTCTTTTGAGTCTACATGCCTGGGTAAAAACTTTCTCTTTTAAAGAAAACTAAAGACACTGAACCGAGTTTTAACTCTGGACCCAGAGAATTAGTACTTAGAATAGGAATTAAATATTCCAGGAATCACTTAGTTTAAGTCTGTCCTGTGACTACTCCTGTAGTGGCTGGAGCCACGTGGGTACAAGGGGCTGAGGGAGGGTCAAAAGAAGGAAAGGTGCAGAGATTCCCCGTCCCCCATGAGGAAGAGTTTGAAGAAGCCCCCATCTCCGATTATGGACAGCCAAGGGGGCAGTGTCAGCCTAATAGTGAGCTTTCATCCAAATACTCTGAGCACCTGCCACATACCACTGGGCAGCTCAGGAGGCCTGGGAACCAAAGAACTCACAGTCTCAGAGTGATGATGTACAAATGAACGACTGAAATTTACCATGACAGTTTACCTGGGGACTAGAAGGGAAAAGTAAAGGGTACAATCTTGAACATGTCAAGCGAAGTCGAGGTAGGCTTCCTGGAGAAGGTAACTTCAGAGTTTGAAAGTTGAGTCACGATGGGTGAACAACAAAAAGGGAGTGTTTTGGCAGAGGAAACAACATATGGAAAGGCCACAGAAAGTGCAGCACATTTGTGAAGTGATTAGAAACAGCAATAAAGCCTGAAGGTGTGAGTGTGTGTGTGTGTGTGTGTGTGTGTGTGTGGTAGAGCATAAAACAAAGCAGAAAAAGCAAGTGTTTCAAGGAAAGTACTGGGTCCTTAGCATGGTGGAAGGAAGAAGGAAGGGGTGGAGGGAGGATGGAGGGACAGAAGGAGGGAAAAAGGAAGGGAGAAAGTGAAGGGGGAAAAGGAAGAGGAAAGATAAAGATGCTAGTATGGTCATTCATCGTTGGAAGTCAGTACAGACTCTCTGGAGGATTCCTCGACAGGACTAGTGTGGTATAAGATGATATGACCAAATATGCATATTTTGACTTTAACATGGAGGATGAATTAGAGGACAGAAATAATGGAGACTGAAAAAAATAGTATATAATTCCTGCAGTAGGCCTGGCAAAAAAAATAGTGAAATAAAGTAAAAGAGCTGAAACTAAGAGTAGCAGCAGAAAGGGTAGACATGTAACAAATTCCAGAGGCTTGAGGTACATACATGAAACTTGGCAAAGTATTTTCTAAGGATTCCACAAACTAAATTATGAAAATTAAATGAGTTCAAAACGGTTACAAAATCAATTCACAAGATTCAGTTACACCAATGAAAAGTCCAAAAACGGAAATTAAATAAAAATTACATTTATAATATCAATCAAATATTTTTAAATACTCAGGAATATATTTAACAAAAGGAAAGCAAAATTTGTACACTGAAAGTATAAAACATTACTGAAAGAAATTAAAGAAGACCTAAATAAGTGGAGATATACCATGTTCATAAATGGGAAGATGTACATTATGATGAAAGCAATACCCCAAATTTATCTAAGACTTAATGTAATTCCCATAGAAATTCTACCTTTTGTAATTTCTTTTTTAAAAATGGAAAGCTTATCCTTAAGCTCATATGGAAATCTAAGGAACTTAACATAAACACAATCTTGAAAAAGAAAAAAGTCGGGAGGACTTATATGTTTCAATTTACTACAAAATTACAGTACTAAAGGTAGCGTGGTATCAGGATAAAGAGAAACACAAAGGTCATGAGGATAAAACTGAGAATCCAGAAACAAAGCCATATCAGTGGTCAATTGATTTTCGAGAAGAGTGCCAAGAATAGTACTGAAACAACAGAAAATGAATTTGGATGCCTGTCTCATCACATAAAAAGCCGACTTAGAACAGGTCACAGATCTAAGAATAAGGGCTAAATCTACAACAATCTTAAAAGACTAAACTGGAAAAATTCCAACTAAAAACAGAAACAAGACAAAGACAGACTCCTAAGACACTGCATGCACAGCTCGAATGACGCTGCTATTTATCGTGTCGGCCTACATTTTTCCTTTACTATGTCTTACATTTACATCCTGATTCCTTAACACATGACTTGATTATAACTCCCAAATTCAAGGACGTTACCAGAGATTTTGTGAAAACAAAACTGAGATGGTGAGGAAGGAGCAGATACACACATCTACACTGTCTTCTTTCTAAGAAATTAATATAACAAAGGGTGCAAAAGTATTCCTAAAAGGTAGTCTGTGGAGTGCTTCCCTTTTCCCATTATAAATAACAAAAACTCAAAATGAGATTTATGCCATTTCTTCCCGTTATTCATCACAAGTAAAATCAAAGCTATCATTTATTACATTGTGATAATAATAATGCTACTAGAAAACTATTTAAGACAATTTCATAATTTGTTTAAAAAATACCTTTGAGGGCCAGGGATTTAGCTTAGGGGTGTCGCTGCCTGCTGCGCAAGCGCAAGGACTGGAGTTCGATCCCCGGTACCAAAAAAAATACCTTTGAGTCACTGCAACTGCGTCAAGTCTGCAGAGGAACGTGCATAAACATTTTAATGACAAATGAATAAAAACATTTTTATTGTGAAAACATACGAAGCAGTTTTTCAAATACTGCACTTTGATCAACTAATGGCAAATATCCAATCATATTTACAGAGTGGTTTTAAATGTTTGGCTGCCAGTGGAAAATCAGAATATATTACAGTTTTTGCCGCTGGGTGAGATGTCTGTACTTGAGGACAGGAGCTAAGAGAGCTTGAGCATTTACGAGGTGGGGGAACAGGACAGAGGAGGAGTTCACACTCACGCAAGTAATCACCAGGGCTGGAACAAGACCAAGCTCTGGGAGTGAAGGGGTCGGCCGCTCACCAACACCAGTCACTGCACGGCATAAACCGGGCAACCCCAAATTCTGAAAGACACTTATGACGACTTCGTCCATTTTAGCACATCATACTTTCCTCCTAATGTTAAAAAGCCATCTGGTCACCATTCATCAAGACTGGCTTGCAGAACTCAGAGAAAACTTAACTATTTTTGCCTAGAAACAACTGCACAGCTGTGCGGAAGAAATGCTCCCCATGTCCTAAGGACTCAGCAAACGTGTCAGTGCTGGTCATGATGAGCGTGCCACGAGCTGCCCACACGTGGGTGTCGCAGTTGGGGCGCTGGACGTCAGTGGCCGCAGTGCCCATGCTGGCTCCCTGCAGCACAGGAAAGGCAGCTCCTCTGCAGGCGGGAGTTCCTAACGCCCAGTGCTCACCAAGCCTATTCCACTGGAGCAAAAGCAAAAGCGAAAAGCCATCCCCAGAGAAACATCCGCCAGAGCCATTGTTTTTAGTATCTTCTCTTGTATTCTCACACGTATCTTCCTTTCTGAAGCATCAAACATTAGCTTCGGCTGAGACAGGTTGGGAGAGAAAATGTTCAGTCTGCCAATCAGCCACTGCCCTTGGCCCGCAGGACGAGCAGCCTCTCTCCGTTCCCCACGGCCCCCGGGTTAAGCGGCTTCTCCAGTGAGGCGTCCACACTGCCCACTGGGAAGCAGGGTGAAGTAGACATACCAAGGCCACGTCCACTGCGAGGCACCTGAACAGCTGTCCACATTCAAGGTACTCGTTAGCCCTCTTCAAGGAAGGCTGGCACTGTGCTAAGTACTGCAAACGCCAGTGCTAATGCACTCTGCATTAAAGACTCTGGTACACAATAAAGACAAGATAGGACAGAGCGCCAAGTCAGGAACCACAGAATCTGCTGTTGGCAAATCCCAGGACAGACCTGGGTGCGTGTCCCGGGGGACAGGCCTGGGGGAGAGAGAAATCCGGCCAACACCAATCTTTGCTCAAACTTAGGGCATGCCGGCTGTTACACATAGATAAACTGTGTGCACATATTCCTCAGCCCTTGTGAAACAAGCCTACAAGTAGGAACTCCTCTGAGCCACAGTAGACCCAGAGGCGCCTGCTGCCACCCATGCCGCCCAGGTAACCAGTGGGAGGGCGGAGCCTGTGCCTGCAGCCGGAAGCCTCAGGCACCAAAGCAAGGGACACCTCATCCCCCAGCAGCGGTGCCTCCCTGCTATCCACTTGCAGCTCAGAGAGGAAAGAGCCCAGGGCTGAGCAGGGTGGGAGGGGAGGAAGATGCAAATGTCTGAAGCAGAAATGAAAAGGGGCGATGGTCCCACTCCAGCACTAATTCCATTAGACACATTTACATTTCTAAATCGTGACGAGGGAGTAAGACTTGGGCCACTGGAGACTGAGCCACACTCACTATCCTGGGGTGAGATGACAGAAGGACGCTATGCTTGTGTCCACATGTCCACCACGAGGTCACAGGGTGCTTTTCAGAGGTGGCTGAATCTGGAGTGTGATGCTGGGATTAAGGCCATGGTTGCTAAACCCGTACACATATTTGTCTGACACTGCCCTAATCACGTGTGGGGTAAAAGGGGGCAGGAAGACGCTGTTAAGTTGCCTCGCTTGCTTGCTTTTGCTGCTTCTGCCGCCATGAACTGCTGCCCCTCTGCCATGCGCCATCCTGCCTTGGAGCCAGCGATTATGACTGAACCCTCTGCAGGCTGAGCTAAATAAACCTCTCCTCTTTTAACTTTGGGTGTTGGACATTTTGTCTCAGGAATGAGAGAAAAATAACTAGGATGGGAGGTGTTTCCTTTTTTCCTATTACTTTCTTCCTTTTGCCCTGGGGTGCTTAGCTGTCATATGAAACTGTCCTCTCTCCATCTATGAATCTCAGAAGCAGCTGGTCGGCACTGAAGTCTAACGCGCCCAGCAGCCAGTGTGCAGCACACTCAGTCTGTGCCCAGGGAGCTTCCAGAGACTCCCAAGAGTTCAGCTGCGACTACTCTGTTATTAAATTTATGTGTAACTTTCAAAATAGAATTTTTTTTTAATCTTGATGTTTCTACTGGATACGAATAAAAAGGAGGAAAACAAACACATCACCTTTCCCTTTATTGTAAAACAAAAGAAACTAACCTACAAATACCAGGGCATCGCACCCCTTCCCAAGCTCCAAAGGGCCCACACGTGCTCATCGCAGGCCCTGACTCGGGATCAAGGAGCAGAGGCCCCGCCATCTCCGGCATCAGCTGCACCCTGACTTGAGAGCACTTCAACACCTCAAAGGACCCTGCTCGGGCGAGCACACAGGCAGCATCACCCCACTCCAACTTGGCTCCTTTCTGTTGCTCCAGGAGCCCTGAGTAGTCGGCCCAATGGACTGAGGGGACGGCCCTCTGGAGGGAGAACCTGCTTCTACCTGAGTTCGGCGTCTGGGAGCTGCCCGTGGCTCTTACAGATTTAGAGCACTGCACTGAAGAAATCCTAAAAGGCAACTGAACCGAGGTACTGCTAGAGGTCCAGACACGTGGCATCCGAAAAGCCTGGGGCTGCTATTGCTGCTGTCCCATCTCCAGTTTACTCTCCCATCCATTCTCTCTCCGAGCCCTCTCACCCTCTGCCCTCTGCCTGGCAGCTTCCCATGACACTGATGAGGACGTATCCAGGTGTGCGTGTGGCCGGGAATGGCCATGGGCAGGGCTTCCGGGGAGACCCACAGGAGGGCAGAGGGAGCCCCGCTTCTTTGTGGGGTTGCTGGCTACAAGGCCGTGCACACCTGGGACAGAGGGTGGCCAAGCTGCTCCCGGGTGTTGTCCGAAAACGATGCTAAACGCAGAGGCGGGGAAGGGCAGCAGAGACACAGACCCCGGAGGCGCGGTGGCCCCTCAGACCCTGGGTCCACTGCATTTGAATCAACCTCACATTCTCGGGCTTCCTCTCCCTGTCCCCACAAGCTAAGCCAAATTCAGTTTTGCCAATTGCAGTTCAGAGTCCCGTTGACCAACGGAAGAACAACAGCACTTTCAGTGTTTGGAAACACAAGATGATAGAATACTGGGATTTTAAAAGATTATTTATGCTTATCAATAAGTTGAATTATAAACTGGCAATCAAAATTCTTTTAGTTCTGGGTAACCAATTATTACAGAACCTTGAAGTAGAAAACTAATAAATATTCTTTTTAGAAGAATCTCTTCTAAAGAAAGCCAATCACAAAACAAATTAAAAAGATTTTCTCAAAAGTAAGAAGTTGAAAAAACAGCAGGAACCTGAAGGCTTTACCAACACTTTGACAGCACAGTCAGCCGCATTTAGCAAGGCACATTTCAGGTGAGAAGGAAGACAGGAATGGAGACACCCGGTGAATGTGCCCACGTCAGAATCTCATCTGGGAAGCGTCCCGACCTCTGCTATTTCTGTGCTTACGACTGCTGTACTCCCAATTAATCAGAAAAGAAACTAGCACAGCAGATAATAGATAATGCTAGAAGTAAAGACAGGAGGTAGACCCCCTATAGTAATTTAACATTTAAAAGCATGAAATTAGTTTTGAAATTAAAATGAAATCAAAGAGCAAGAGCAAAACGTAACCACTTCTTGGTTCAAACTAGAATTTTTGAGAGGACAAAAACTGCTCACTACTTTTTGTTCTCCACAAAGTAGCTCATTTGCTTTTGAACACTATGGAGAATCAAACTGCAGGGGCAGTGGGTCAATCAGTGCAGTCTTCATGCAAGGTGAGTCCAAATCTGGGGTCAGACGGAGCAGAAAACTTTTACAAGTTAAGTTTTATTATTGAAATTAGAGCCCAAATTTGTCATCACAGGACATCAAAATGATTAGATGTACATGTGTGAATTTTCCTAGTAATTTAATAATTTTTTCATAAAATATTATGTATTAATTACAACATTTTCCCACATAAAATGCCCTACTATATTCTATAGTCTATATTTCCATATTCTAAGTTCTACACACACGCACATATAAGGGGTGAATAAGTGTAATAACCAACTTGATTTCCTAGTTTCAGACTAGGGCCTCTCCACAAAAAGTGTCAAGTTCTCTCCAACATCCAGCCCAACAGATGCTTGGTGGTTTGCAGCTCGGGAAGTGCGTGTTGTAAGACTCGAGCTTAAAGCACTGCTCTAGAAAACACATCCTTGTGAGCCAGGTGAAGACCACTCCCAGTGCTAACTAAAATGCACTGGGGGAGACTGGGCCAGGCACCTTTGGAGCAGAGCGACTGGGTTCTCTTCTCCTCCTCCTCAGTGAGCAGCTTCTGAACAGTCTTGGGTCTCAGCCCCACCCCACCGAGCCGGGCGAGTCCCCTGTGCTGTGTGGCCTGGCCGAGGCTGCCTGGACTCTGTGCCCGACCCCTCCACTCAACCTCCCCCACCTCAGCTCCCGCTCCTCCCGTCAGCCTCTGTCCCCAGTCCTTCACTCCAGACTCTGTCATTGATGGCAGCAGGAAAAGAAGTGCAGCCCCCAAGTCAACGATAAATCCCTGGGCTTCTTCCCTTGAAACAAAAAGTCAACTCGAAGTATTTAATACGGAAAAATGTGTTTAACGCCAGCTTCCCTATCAAGAAATTAAGTTTTGTCACAAAACTTTAAAAGTTGTGATTTCAAAACCATTTTCCTTAAAAACTTTTGCTGTCAACTTATGATTTGTGGAGATAAAAGGGGTGCTGGAGTTGGAAACATTTTGCTGTTGTCACATGGAGTGCTGCAGACTTGGGCTGAGAAGTCTTGTGCATATGAATCAATGCTTCCACCTGCCAGAGTGCGTAAGCCATACAGAACATTGTCAAGAAGGAGCAAGACAGAGGGCAGAGAGGAGAAAGGAGCGTGAAGGGGCGGGAGGAGGGAGGGGAAGAATGGCAGATTTCATCCTCACCGTCCTGAAAGGAGGAAGTACTCGGTGGGTTCCCAGTGAATAAAGCCGCATTTGCCCGACTCTACCCGGAAGGGCACCTCCAAGCGGCAGAAGCAGGCACAGAGATGCCCCGAGGGCCCAGGGGCGCACAGAAGTGCTCGGGGCAAGTTTCACAGTTCCCGCTCCCCTGTTAAGGAGCCTTTCGGCCTGGCCTCGTCTTTGTGGGTGACCCCACAACAGGGCAGAAAGGAGGCCCTGAGGGATGGCAAGCCACAAGGCGGTGCAGGCAAGGTAGGCGGTGACAGAGAGCATACCCATATGTGGGGACAGTGGGAAAGAAAGCGGGCTGGCCAGGACATCCCGGGACACCTTGACAAGGCGCCTCACAGGGGCTTCGGGAGTCCTGAGTGCCGTGTGCTGTGACCCCACACCCCCAGCTCCCTGTCCAGAGTGTCCGTGTCCCCCAGCTGACCAGCTGCGCCCAGACCCGGAAGGCCAGCTCTCAGGCCTCCGTGACTTAGGAAGAAGACGAGAGCCCTGAGCACCCACAGCTCCTGCTGCTAGGCAAACTCTGCGACCTGTCGCTCCTCACCACAGCTCCTCACCAGGGCTCCTTGCCCTGGGCCCTGGAGCAGATCCACGGGGCCTGCAGCACAAGATGGAGGGTGGCTGTGTCCTCCTGCCCGGAAGCATGGTCCGTGTCCCTCCTGCCTGGCCCATCTGTCTGCAGGGTCACCCTCTCTGACACCCTCACAGCCCAAGGAGAAGAGGCCGCAGCTGCTTCTGCCCGTGTTTGTCAGGAAGATGAGTCTCCTCACTGAATATTTCAGTACAGGGAAAAAGAAAAGGCTTCTGCAGACTGTCAGACCACAGGAGAACGCTTTCTGCAATCCCCTGGAGGGTAATTTTCTCCTTCAGACCCAAGAGCTTTAATTGCTTCCTCCAGCATAAGCAAGATGGGTTTTCTTTCCTCTGTCTCAACCAAAACAAACCTGTCTCTGAAATCTTTTCTTGGTGAGTTGCTTCTTCCTGAGAATGAACTTGGCCAGTAACTGCTCTGCAGATGAGCTCCCTCTGGGGACCAGACTCCACCAGTCAGAGGGAGGCATCTCCAGCCTGTCCTTCGGGCTTTGTGAGGAGAGAAGCCAGTGCCACTGGCTTTGCACCAGGCCCACTTCCTGGTCCCCATACAGAAAGCTCTGTCAGACACAGGCCTAATTCACTGCTGAGGGGTGTCTCAGGGAATAAGGGCCTGCGTCAGCTTGGAGCCTGGGTATGATACAGCTTAGCTGGTTAACACATTTGCAACAGGGCCATAATTCCTATGTCCTGCTGCCAGGCAGCTTGAACAACTGGTGGTGGGTGAGTGGCTGTCCTATGCCTGACTGTCCCATGTGTGACTGTCCCATGTATGACTGTCCACTTCTACCAGCAGTGCTGCAAGCTGCCCATTAGGACAGCCATGCGTGTACCACTGGAGGTTCAAGACGCTGGGAATGCATTAAAGGGATTGTGCAGGCATGGGTCACTCTCCAAAATAGACCACATGGAAGCTCATAAGACATCCTTAAGTAAATGCAAGGAATTGAAGTTATCCCTTGTATATTATCAGACATTAGTACAGTAATATTGGAGATCAATAGCATAAGAAACCGCAAGAACCCCACAAAAACATGGAAATTGAATAACACTCTCCTGAACAACCAATGGGTCACAGAGGAAAATAAAGAAGAAATTAGACAGTTTCTATGATTAAATGACAATGTCAATACAACATACAGGAATCTATGGGACAAAATGAAAGCAGTTCTAAGAGGGAAATTCATTGCAGTGAATGCCCACACTAGGAAAACAGAGAGAACTCAAATAAACAACCTAATGCTGAACCTCAAGCTCCTAGAAAAAGAAGAGCAAGACAAACCCAAAGCTCATACAAGGGAGGGAATTATAAAGATCAGAGCAGAAATCAATGCAATGGAGACTAAGAGAACAATTCAAAAAAAATTAACAAATCGAAGAGTTGGTTTTTCAAAATAAATAAAATCAATAAACCCTTAGCCAACCTAATCAAAAAAGGAAAGAAAAGGTTCAAATCCATGAAATTAGGAATGAAAAAGGTGAAGTCACAACAGATCCAACAGAAATCCAGAGTATCATTAAAACCTACTTCGAGAACCAGTACTCTAATAAAATGGAAAACACAGAAGAAATGGACAGATTCCTAGGTACATATGAATTACCAAAGTTGAATGAAGAAGATATAAAAATTCTAAACACCCCAATTACAATCAGTGAAATTGAAAACATAATTAAAAATTTACCAACAAAGAAAAGCCCAGGTTCTGATGGCTTCACTGCAGAATTCTGTAAGAAATTTAGAGAGGAACTATTGCCACTACTCTTTAAACTCTTCAGTGAAATTGAAAGGGAAGCAATACTTCCAAATTCATTCCTGGAAGCAAGTGTTTCTTTGATTCCAAAACCAGAGAAAGACCTAACCAAAAAAGAGAACTACAGAGCAATCTCACTAATGAACATAGATGCAAAAATCCTCAATAAGATACTGGCAAACAGAATACAGAGGGTCATCAAGAAGATCATGCACCCTGACCAAGTAGGATTTATCCCAGGGATGCAGGGATGGTTCAACATACATAAATCAATAAATGTAATACACTATATTAACAGAACCAAGGACAAAAACCATATGACCATCTCAATAGATCCAGAAAAAGCATTGGACAAAATCCAACACTCATTCATGATAAAAACACTACAGAAAATTGGAATAGAAGGTCTTTATCTCAACCTGACTAAGGCTATCTATGAAAAACCAACAGCCAACATCATATTAAATGGTCAAAAACTAAAAACAGGATTTTTAGTGATTTTAGTGATTTCACACTAAAATCAAGAACAAGACAAGGATGCCCACTATCATGACTCCTGTCCAATATAGTTCTGGAAACATTAGCCACAGCAATTAGACAAGAGAAAGAAATAAAAGCAATAAAGATAGGAAAGGAACAAGTTAAACTGTCCTTATTCACTGACGATATGGTACCTTACATAGAAGACCCAAAAAACTCTGCCAAAAGACTTCTAGACTTAATAACCAGATTCAGTAGAGTAGCTGGATACAAGGTCAACACTCAAAACTCAATAGCCTTCTTATACATAAATAACAGAGTCACTGAGAGAGAAATTAGGGAAATAATTCCTTTCACAATAGCACCTCAAAAACTGAAATATCTAGGAATCAATCTAATGAAGGAAGAAAAAGACCTCTACATTGAAAACTACAACACTCTGAAAAAAAAGATCCAAGAAGATATAGGAAAATGGAAACATTCCTTGTTCCTGGGTGGAACGAACCAAGATAGTGAAAATGGCCATACTTCCAAAACTGCTATATAGATTTAATGCAATCCCAACTGAAATCCCAAGAGTATATTTCACAGAACTAGAGAAAACAATCCAAAAATTCATTTGGAACCAGAAGAGACCTAGAATAGCAAATGCCATTCTAGGCAACAGAGACATGATGGGGGTACCACAATTTCCAATTTGAAACTATACTACAAAGCCACTGTGATAAAAACAGTATGGTACTGGCAAAGAAAGAGACCTGAGGATCAGCGAACTAGATTAGAAGATGCAGAAACAACTGGAGACATACTCATCCACCTAATCTTTGACAAAGGAGTCAACCATCCTCACTGGAGGAAAGATAGCCTATTTAATAAATGGTGTTGGAAAAACTGGATTTCAACCTGCCAAAGATTAAAACTAGACCCATATCTATCACTATTCACTAAACTAAAATCAAAATGGAATAAAGATCTAAATATTAAAACAGAAACATTAAACTTGCTGGAAGATAATTTAGGTAAAACTCCTGAAGACACTGGCATAGGAAAAGACTTTATGAACAAAACCCCAGTAGCACAGGAACCAGCACAAAGAATCAACAACTGGGATCTCATCTTATTAAAAAGCTTCTGCACTACAAGAGAAACCACCAACAGAGCTAAGAGACAACCTACAATGTGGGAAAAATTTTTTATCAACTGTTCCTCAGACAAAGGAGTACTATCTAGAATTTATAAATAACTTTAAAAAGTCAAACCCCCAAATTTAAAGACCCAATTCAAAAATGGGCATCTTGAGCCGGGGATTTAGCTCAGTGGTTTCCCTGCCTGCTGTGCAAGCGCAAGGACCCGAGTTTGATCCCTGGAACCAAAAAAAACAAAAAACAAAAAACAAATCATGGGCATCTGAAATGAATAGACATTTCTCAGATAAAGAAGTAAAAGCAACAAATAAACAATAAACATATGAAAAAATGTTCGACATCACTGGTCCTTGGAGAGATGCAGATGAAAACAACACTGAGATTCCACCTCACCCCAGAAAGAATGGCTGCTGTCAAGAAATTAACCAATAACAAATGCTGGTGGGGCTGTGGGGAGAAAGGAACCCTTCTCCACTGCTGGTAGGAGTGCAGACTGGTGCAACCACTGTGGAAATCAGTATGGAGATACCTCAAAGAACTAGGGCTGGAGGTCCCATTTGACCCAGCTATCCCTCTGCTGGGTATCTTCCCAAAAGAATTAAAAGAATCATACCACAGTGATATATGCTCACCCATGTTTATAGCGCCACAGTTTGTAATAGCTAAAGCTTGGAAACAGCCCAAGTGCCCATCAACTGGAAACTGGATAAAGAAGATGTGGTTTTTTAATAAAATGGAGTACTACTCAGCTGTAAAGAATGAAAAACTAGAGACATTTATAGCTAAATGGATGCATATTGAGGCAGTACTCTTAAGTGAAATAAATAGGACACACATGTGTAAATACCAAATACTTTCTCTGGTATGAGAAACTGAAAGTGTAAACAGGATTAAAATGAATAATAGATAACGTGAAATAGGAAGAAAAGGTTCAAAGGGGTAGGGGAAGTGGGAGGGGTAGAAGAAAGGAAAGAAGGGGAAGGAAAAAATATGAGATAAGAAATAAATGGAAACAAAGTCTTTGTAAATAGGGAGGGGTGTAGGGGTTGAAGGAAGGGCAAGGGAATGGGGAAAAAATAAGAACCAAGATATATCATCTAAGGGTACAAGTTCCCAATGATGAATGTCATCATACTGTATACCTAAAATGTATCAATAAAAGAATTTAAGAAAAAAAAGGTGGGGGGGGGGATTGTGCAGGGAATCTTCATGGAGCCCACAGGGAGGGATGAGGTTGTGGGTAGAACAGGGAGAATGTAAACTACCCATCACCAACTGCAGCAGTAAGATTAATATACACAGGCAAAGGGAAAGATATTTCCAACGTTTTCTCCCTCATTCATTAAGATGACTGTGGATTACTGAAGATAAATCTGTGATTCAATTCATTTATCCCTCCTTTACCAAGTGCAAAGCTCCAGTGACAAAAAGGTAAATATTTTATACCTGCTTTACAAAAGAGGAAAGAGCAGAAAAGCAAGTATCTTGTAGTGACAGGTAACAGATGCCAAGTGGTGATGAGGAAGGGTGAGGAGACACAGAGGAGGAAGAAAGTAATCTGGCCGGGATTCAGAAGAAATGGGAATTTTCCAGACAGGGCAGCGATGAGAGGGGTATTTCAGAGACCACTGCTGAGGCCTGAGTTTGCAACTTCTGTGAGGAAGCCAGGCAGCTCAGCTAGCCCTGAAAACATGGTGCAGGGGACAGAAGAAGTGGGCAACAGGGATATTTTAAGGCCTTGGGGATCATACAAAGAAACTGAAATTTTCTTCCAGGGTCCGAGAAGCTGTCAAAGATTTCTGAGCAAAGAAGCAACTCCAAACAAGGTTATTGGCCCAAATGACTACCATTTAAGACTACTTGTTAAAAAACGTCTTACAAAGTAGCTTTTACAAAGCACATTTTCTTACAATTAGATTTTTTTTTTGGTACCGGGGATCGAACTCGGGTCCTTACACTTGCAAGGCAGGCAGCAGAACCATTGAGCTAAATCCTCGGCCCTCTTACAATTAGATTTTAATTAATCAGTACTGCTGTGATGACAGGGGAGAAATTACAACTAATTACTTCAAGCTTCTTGTTGTGTGTTTGTGTGCATGTGTGTTTTAAAAGCCCACCAGTATTTTCAAAAATAATTTTGATTTTGTCACACTCAAAGTGGAATTTCTGTGTGAGATGCCTACGTGTACAAGCTTCTCACGTACACACCAAGTTTGTATAAGAGGGACTGGAGCTGGACAGTGTCATCATTGTGTACCTGTCAAGGCCACTTGTAATATATTAATTTTATCTTTTCACACCTAATTGATTCTGTGCATAACAGCTTTGTTTAGTTTTCCACTGTGTCCTCTTCTATGCGTGGAAAGAAGATTAAAATCTTGATGCACTGTATTGTGGCTGAATGCAAAAAAAGTTTATTTAGCTTCAATTTTTAGAAGAACAATGTAAACATTTTTAAGTTTCTTTTTAAATTTGGTCAGAAAAACATGAAAAAAGGAGAGAGCAGTCTCCTCCAGAAAGCTATTCTCAGGCACCTGCTGCAGCAGTTGGATCTCACGCTGCTCAAAATAGGAAATCTCCAGAAGCGGAAGCAGAAACGCTGTCCTGGGGATGGGGAGGGGTGGGCATCTCTCTGACTGGTGATGCTCTCGCTAGAGAGCCTCCAGGGCCCTGGCTGGCAGAAAATGCACATTGAGCCTCTTCGTTATGCAACTCTCGCTAACATGATCAATATGGAAAACCAGACTCAATCTCAGAATGTCCATGTGAAGGAAATGAAACTTCTACCTTAATCATGTTAGCACAGATTTTCATGTAAAATAATCCTAGGTTATGTTGCAAACTTGAGCATAAACTTGCAGTTAAAAATTTTTGCTGTCTCTAGAAAGAGAAAACAAATATATCTCTAGTCTTTTGTAGCCTAACGCCTAACATTTTACTTCAGTTTCGAAGGAAGGTCAACGTTGAATCTTTTACAGGGGCCCAAATAGCATGAAGAAACAAGAATGTGATTTAATATTGTAGGTTCATTTATCTTCCTTTATAAAACAAAATCATTGTAAGTAAGTGGTTATAACCCCCAACAGCAGGAGAGGTAAGAAGGGGGCAGATAATGGAACAGATCACGAGGCAGGATTGGCCAAAGAGCCCTGCTTGTCTCCCTGTCCATTCTTTTCAATAGAGATTGATCATAGCCTTCGAAGCAAATGCGTGCTGTTATTTTTAGATATCTCAACCTGCGGGGGTAAACTCTCCGGTCACTCTATTAGCCTGTGTTTGTCTACACGCACACAGAGAGAAGAAGCTTTGAATCATACGTTTTATAAATGTTCCTTTTCATAACCAAAGTGACAGGTTTGCATTAGGGTATAATTGCCCAATATAGCCGCCTGTATTTCTCCAATTGTCAGATCTTTTCTTTACACACTGTTACCAATACTGAGCCACATCAGTGATATAAATATATACCTTTATGTATGAAGAATTACTATAAATCTACACAAATCATTCCAGATCACTGCCTCTCTACATGATCTGTCCCACAAATTATCTGCTCCTAAGGGCCTTGGAGAAATGTTTCATAATTCTTCTTTAGTTCATGTCAGAGTTCAAAAAGAATGCACACACCAAAAAAGGTGGGTTTTGTTATGTTTTATTTTGTTAAATCTACCCTGATGGTTCTTTTTCCCCACTTAGGCTTGCGTGGTCTGCTCCCTGCAGAGCTGGGGCTGAGGTGACATGCACATGGGGACAGCGTGCCATCTAAGATGTGCAGCCAGTGTCCCCTGACCACTGCCACGTGGCGTCTGTGCTTCAGTCTTTCAGAGAAAGGCAGCAAATACAAGTTCACCTATGTGGGGCTTCAGCTTCTCCCTGCTCCACTTGCTCCACTGATTCTACTACCTGTCTGTGCATCCAAGGTGCCATCGGGTACATCTGAGTGAACTACTAAGGCCTTTTTGCTTTTTTTCTCCAGTACCTGGGAGCGAACTCAGGACCTTGTGCTTGCTAGGCAGGCGCGGTGCTGCTGAGCTATGTCCCCAGTCCTGATAAAGCCTTTTGGAACATTTCTGAAATATTTAAATGAGAAAAAATATGAGATTCAGAATAAAAAGATTTTAAGACAATTTTTTAGTCCAGAATTTATAGATCTCCAAATAAAAATTAATTAGGACAACATTACCCAGTAGTAAAAGGGCTTGAGTATTTTATATTGGTATTTAACATATATAGCAAATAAGCTAATATCAATTTAAAAATAAAGAAATATTACTAAACTATGGAAAAGTGGAAGAAAATTTAACCTGGTGTATTGTCACCTGCCATGTGATTTCTAGAAGTTCTTCCATTTAATAGTTACAGCAACACTTTGAAGTACATACTCCCTCCCCCAATTTAAATTGAAGGAAACTCAGCCCCTAAAGAAATCAGAAAATTTTAAAATGACCAAAATAAGATATTTAGGAAATGATAAGTTTGCAATTCAAAAAAAATCTAGGACCTTTCCATTGAATACCTCTCCAGGAAATGCCAAGTTGAAAAGTTTACCAAAATGTCTGACAAAATATATTTACAGATACTCTTAAAGTTGTAGAAAATGGGTATTTTTGTATATTTCAATCTAACTCTTGAGGACTATTTACTCTCTGATTACTGACACTAAAACCGAAGTCATCCCTCAAGATAAAATGATGTCTATATTGTCATGTTCCACTTAACTGCACTTTCAGAATTCACGTCAGACCCCTTACTTTCTCCGGACGCGGGGTGCCCTTTCCCTGACGAGACAGAAGGGAGGCCGTTACTGTCGCGGTTCTGTCTTGGGGTGCACAGGCGGTCAGCAGCCGTGTGGGGTCAGCCTGAGCCGGGCCTCCGTTTCCTTCTCTGTGTAGGAACTGGGGACCTCTACCCCACAGCAGCCTCATTACTTCCGAGTTCCCTGCCTGACATATAACAAACCCCTATGATTTAGTTCTAAGTGTTTTAAATGTCACTGAGATAGATAGCCTATAAATGGGAATTGAAATTCTCAATGCTTTTAACTTTAGCTCAGGCAGTGAGCAAACTGCTCGGTGTCTTATATATAGAAGTAATTAAACCCAATTTTAGACTCAGGCATCTCATCTCCTGCTCCATCACTAATCAGCATATCAAATCCTGCCTTCCCTTTGGCTCTGGAGAAGTACTGGTGACAAGTATCTAGTGGTCCCGAGTGTCCTGGTGACACAGTCATTCTTTGACCAAGAACATCAAGAACCAGGATGAACTTCAGTTTGCAATAAATGGGAACTATCTACAAGGTGTTTTCTGGAATCTGTTCTATAGACACTGCCCCTAAAGGAAAAACTGGCTCCCCAAAGCTTGGGATTTATATAAGATACTCCATTCTCATAAAGCACACGGACACTGTGCTCTGTGTAAATCACAAAAAGAAAGTCACATGGCTTCTCTTATCTCAGAAACCCAAAGTGTAAACAAATTAAAGATCAAAATGAAAGGCAGACAATCAGAAACAGGAAGATAGATCTTTTGCAAAAAGGAAGGGGTCCAGGAGACAGAGGGAAGGGGATGGGAAGGAAGAGAAAGGGGAAGGAAAAAGAATGAAGATGTGCTATGTGCACGCACCAACTCCCCGTGATGAATGTGCTCACTGTGTACTGGAAACATGTGCTAATAAAAAGAAAATCTATTTGTTCATACGTTCACAATTTTCCAAATTTTATACTGACAGATTTTTCCTTTACATGCCACCTATTAAAACTAGTTATGTGGAAACAGTCTGGGATTCAACAGTCGTCTTTTAAAACTCCATAAAGAAGGGTGACCAAAAGCATGAATAGCACTTCTGATCTCCTCTCTGGTGCTCAGAAAGCCATGCTGCAGAGCCAGGAAGGCACACACTGAACTCCCGCCTAACCCAGCATTAAGGAGACAGGGTGAGAATGGCATCTGGCAGTGAGTCTCGCACTTCCTACCTACATTCACTGCTTTAGTTCCATAAAAAACTTCATGATTTTTTTTTGTTGTTGGCCATGGATTCTTGCCAGAGAATTAATGTATCTCTAGGCAACAATGTAGTTAGAAGGATCCACTTGGTTCTAGCAAGAAAAAAAAGTATGTGCGCTGGATCAAGGGGTTCTTTCTTATCAGAAAATCATAACACATATCCTGCAATTGGTAACTGTGCTTATGAAAAGGGAAAAAATTCTTCCACAGAAAATCAGTATCAGCCTCCTGGTCACCACATTAGGAAAATCTCATTAAATTCAAAACGTCCAAATAAAAATCAAACAACCATGGGAAATCATGTGCTTTATTTGCATGTTTCTAAAATCTACAGCTAGACAGAAATGCTGTACCTTAATTATACTGGTTTCCAGTGGATTTAAAACTGAAATTACAACTTCCTACAAAAGATGTATGAACTTAGAGAAGAGTGGGCCTGACTTCCCCGCACCATGTACAACTACCTTGAAAGCAGTCAAGGTGACAGAAACTATTTCTCCAGAAGGGAGATCCTGGGATCCCCTCATCATGGATGAAGTTTCACAGGCACTACAGTGACCTGACAACTGGATTTAACAGAATAGTTAACAATGAATTAAAAAGTCAAGGTCATGTTCACTTACCCCTAACTCTCCCATTTTTGAGTCGTCTCTGGTGGTCTTTCTGATTGTGTTTCCAGCGGGAACTTTTTAAATGAGAAATCCCTCCACATGCATCTCAGGTAGTCGAAGGGTTGGCCCTTCCACAGGAAGTCCCAGCTCAGTGTCCCCGATAGCAGGACGAAACACAGACATGGATACTAGCCAGGGCAACACCTAAAGAGGTCATTTGAAGTTATACCCTTCTAAGGTGTCCTACTTAGCTGGGAATGGATTCATAACACATAACACACTACAGAGGTTGATGGATTAATTTAAACTCTATAGGTAGTTTTCAAAACACTGATATTTTCATGTGGATTCTTACACATGTTTTTGCATCTGAGTGCCCTACCCCTGTCAGCCAAGGTTGAATATGAGACGAGCTAATGAGTGAGGGGTAAGGTCCAGGCATGAGTGGTAGCCCACAGTGAGCACAGCATCGCAGAACAGCTTGCATCCTTCGTAAATGTCCAGGCTCACTGCACAGAGAGTTACCAGTGGAGTAGAGGCCAAGCCCCACAGGCAGAGATTCTTGTCTCTTTGTCCTTCTGTGTGCCAGTGGCTAGAGCAGAGCTGGGATCAGTGCACTAACAAGTGCTAGGTGAGTGAAGGAATGTGTGCAGAGCTGGGAGGGAACTGCACACGCACTCTTGCTGCACACAAATATACTTTGTCTTGGAATGTTCTGTCACAGGAAGGAGTCTCAGGAGAAAGAGGATGCTGGAAAGCTATTTCTCCAGCACACTCTCTGCACCTGCTATGGATAAAGCCACCCAAACCAAAGCTTTCCTGGGCTGAGCTCAGGCAGAGCTGTTCTGTTAATTTGCTCAGGATAGAGTCTGGCGACATGATGACTATTAAATGCTTCAAGAAAGCAAGAGAGGGCAGAGCAGGAAACATATACTCAGGATAGACACAGTTCAGCATGCACTGAAATTACACCAAATCCAATCTTTAAAACTTCTTAAAATCTTTAAGACTCCCAAGTTAAACAAGATAGCATCTGCTGCCTCCTTACAAAAGGCACAAACAGGAGAATGAGAGTGGGAAGCACACAGTGGGTGAAAAGGAGGCAGCAAGTCCTACCCATAAACAGGAAATATCCAATATGCTTATTTAGCCTTCAAATGTCTTATTCACAATATGAATGGTCAACCAAGACAATGACCAGGGAAACAAAACTGAAATCCAGAGAAAAGAAGAAATCTTTAGAAAACTGATAAGAAAAGACCTGCAAACTTGGAACAAGAACAGAACACACACTAGAATTGAAGTACTGTATGTGTCTATACAGACAGCAAGAGTCCACCACGTAGTTCATGGAATAAATAAAACAGTTGCAACCCTAGGGTAGGTACATCATTATAAAATATTAGACCATGCCGGATAAAGAGAAACCCTTAAAAGCTTCCATCAAAGAAAACAATAAAGTAGCAGGCAAAACCCAAAATATTATGTGCCCGAACTTTATCATACTTTTGAACAACTACTGAATGCTAAAATAAAATGAAAACTGGAGGAGGCGCTACAGGGAATTATTTCTAACCTTTATTTTTATGCCACCAAACTGTCCATTAAACATGATATTACAGTAAAGAAATTTTCATATCACACGATATTTGAAAAATGGACCTCCAACTACATAAGCTTTTTCTAGAAGTTATAAGGGAATGTGACTGACTAAAACAGGAAGGAAAGGGAAGATATGCACTCCAGAGGGGAGAATATCCAAGACAAGAGAGAAACAAGGGACATTTTCAGGATGAGAAGTGGGTTGAAGAGCTGCTGGACAGGCCACACTCAGTAGGCCTGAGCCACAGAACACGGTGAGATCCTCCAAGAAAGCAAAAAGAAGAACAAAAACACAACAGAAGATCTGACTTTAATGTAGCTATGGAAAGGAACTTTGCATTATTAATAAAGAGTTTGGAAGTGAGTTTTTAAAAGATTAGAATGGGAGAAGAGTCCTAATTATTAACACCAGGAAAAACAAAACATTGTAACAGAAAATAAATGTGGTTGATCAGATTATCAACTATGAATAACATTGTCATTGCTATAATAATGAGCATTAAATATTAATTTAACTGAACACTGATATAACTTAAAGGATAGAAAAATAAATTTTAAAAATTATCACTATCTTCCACAGTCGGAAATTAGAAGACAAAACGTGTGTGTCTCTTCTCTGTGACAAAATATCTCAGAAAATCAACTTAAAAGAGGAAAGATATATTTTGATTCAGTTTCGGAGGGTTCAGTCCGTGGTCAGCTGGCTCCATTGCTTTAGACCTGTGGAGAGGCAGAGACAAGATGGCGGAAGGGTGTGGTGGAGGACAGCCGCTCACCTCACGGCAGGCAGGAAGGATGCAGGGAAGGCAATAAAGAGCGTGAGACAGCCAGAGAGAAAGTGGAGTGGGACAAGCTACAGTCCCTAAGGTCATTCCCCATGACCCACTCCTTTCCTTTAGGCCCCAGCTCCTAAGTGTCCATCACCTCCCAATAGCCCACCAAATTATGAGCCAGTGATGAATTAACCCACAGATCGTCTACGCTCATCAATGTCAGAGCTTCGTGATCCAACCCAGAAGCCCTCCCCGCAACACTGCTGCGTCAGAGAACAAGCCTTCAACCCGAGCTTCTGGGGGACCCTTCAAGTCCCAACAATAACAACGTGCAGCCCAGAAACACAAAGAAAGACGACATAGGAACACAGAGGCCACCCCAAGGGAAAGCAATGGAGAGATGGCACATGGCTCCCCTAAGGAATAAGAACAGGGAGGTGGGGGAGTAGGGGCCTGCACTGCTCTATCCTACTATGAACTTGCCAAGCCAGTAACCTTCAAGTTAGATAGATGTATCAATTTGATAAAAGTATAAAATTTAGATTTAAAAATCAAAGCTAATTGGTTTTTCCAAAGGTTATTAAAATTTTATATTTAGTAAGACATTAGAAAAATGTCTTCACATGTGAATACAATGAGAGAAAAACAAATTGTATCTCCTGAAGGAAAAACTAATGATCTCTAGGAGAATAAGAAATTTATTTTCTTCATCTCTTCTCAGACATAAAACTCTTCAAAAACTAACCTTTCAGAGTAAGACCTGTCCAGATATAAAATACTAATTAAGAGCTCAACAAAGGAGACCTCTACTAGGTCAATTAAAAGAAGGCATAATTAGATCACATATCCTGAAATGAATTCCTGCTTATCTATTGTCTGTGTACTCTACCCTTCTATCTATATGTACATGTACACATAGACACACACATGCATATGTGCACATATAAAATATTACTTAAGATTTGGAGGTAGAATCATGAAAGATAAGTTTTTATGATTCTACACAACTAATTTTTTTTCTGAAAATGTTTTGCTTAATATGAGAATTAAACTTACAGATCTGAAAACTACAGATAGATCATATTATGAATATTATGCAGAATGAACAACACAGCTAAATATTTCAATAAATTTGAAAAGTATACTTATTCTAAGATTTTAAAATTTTAGTTCCAGAGGCTACACATCATTTCTTTTCCAATTAAGTATATTGGCTTTCTATATGACAGAGCCAGTAAGTTTTAAGAAAGAATATAATACAAGAAAATTGTGGAATGCATGAATATATTTACATGTATCTAATGAACAAAATAATTTGCTTTACAAATAAAGAAGAAATTTTATAACAGAAACAAATTGCATGTATTAGCAAGTAATTCAAATATTTCTTTCTTTTAAGAGATCGTCTCATAAATACTTCCTAGAGTCAGAGTTCTAAAGCTTTTCAGAGTTAAATCAATATTGTATCAAAATAAGAAATATTTGTATTTTGCTTTCCCAACCATTGGCAGCTAAATACTGAGTATTTTATTTTCCTAAGTCAATATACACATTTATCTGACTTTCAGCCTTTGCATAGCTCTGTAGCTCTATACCACAGTTTATGCAAGAGAGCATTAAATGGCTCGGAGCTTTTTCTGAGAGTAGCCTTTAGGCTTAATCAATAGAGAACCTGTGGACGCTTCTGTTGCATAGATAGTCATCTGCAGTGTCTCTCTTTAAGTTTTGATCTAACTGAGAAGCAGTCAGCAGCAAGGAATATATTTGTACTCAGGAGAAGCAGGCCATTCCTGGGCCCTTGTTCTAGATTTGACCCAGGTGGTGGTGGGTCATCGGCATGCTGGTTAAGTTTACGTGCAGCTGGCCAGGCTGGGGTGTCCAGACGGTGGAAAGCTCATTACTCCTCAGTGTGTCTGTGGAAGAGATCAGCACTCACGTTGGCAGTCTGAAGAGAGAAAGAAGCTCTGGCACAGTGGCTGGCGAGCACACGCAGTGCCTGGAGGCTGGAGCAGGACAGAGAGGCAGGAGGGCAAACTGCTGTCCATGCTGGACACCGTGTTCTGACACCTTGCACATCAGCATCCCGGTTCTCGGGCCTTTGGACTCAGCAAGACCGACACCACCCGCCTCTTGGTTCTCAGGTCCTCTGGCCTCTATCAGCACGGTAACAGTGCAGCAGACCGCCAGAGCCCTCAGCCTCCGTGGCCATGTGAGCCCATCTCCCCTGATCAGTCTCTCTCTGAGTGTGTCTATAAATCCCACAGGTGTGCCTTCTCTGGGAACCCAACACGCTAGCCCTCATTTCAGGAAGTAGACATAAGATAATTGTGGCCTTTCTTCTATTCTCAGAAACATCCCTTCAAAAACATGTACCTGAACAACCTGAAAGTTATCTGTAGACAAACCAGGAATGTAGACATCAGCAATTACATCATCTCTCGAATGTGAGCTACAGTTTTAACAACTCAAACTATGTGTTCATTTAAAATCTATCTGTGGGACTCGAGGCCAGCCCCAGCCATGGAGTTCGCTGGCAAGGAGGCGGCTGAGAGAAAGATACACATCTGGCTCCTGCTCATGTGCAGCAACACCCCACTACAGACGCATAGAGTAAGAAAAGGAATCAGGAAGAGGAAAAAAATCTTGGATCCAGCAAGTACGAGGCCTGAGAAATATGAGCAACAAGCACTGCTAAGAGTGTTTGACCCTGAAGGAGCAGTGTGTGCGCGAGCCCAGGATGAAACCGAGCACAAGGTGTTCTGGAAACCAGGAAATGACGGGTGGGTGAAGCGGAAGGGAAGGGCTGACTCGGGGCGAGCTGGAGAGCCAGGTGAGTGCAGCTCTACGGGGAAAACAGTTTCCTGGGAAAACTGCATCTTCTAATTTTTGTTTTCATCAAGGCAGTGCGTGTACAAAGCAACAGAGTCAGCTGACGGTCGAGCTTATGCTGAGAAATGATGCCTCAGCATGGCCACACCGCCTGCTAGACACTATCCCCACAGAGCAATCTCTGCTCCTCATACCTCATTGTGAAACATTTTATGGCTCCCAAATCTGAATAAATAATAAGCGGTGATTTCTTACGTTGTCCTGAAAGCCTTGGCCAGAGAAATTAGAGACAGAAGTAAATGGCATGCAACAGAAAGACAGGAAGGCAAATTATCCCTGTTTGCAGATATGATGCGAAACACAGACAAATATAAAGACCGGACCAAAACCATTTGTTTATCTCAGAACTGATAAACAAATCCAGTAGCACTGCGGGTTACAAAATCAACACAGAAGAATCAGTGGCATTTTCATAATAGGTGAATAATGAGCTTGCTGAGAAACAAGTCGTGGGAACTATCCATTCACAATACCTATAAAATACCTAGGAATAGCTTTGACCAAGGGAGTGAAAGAGCTCTACCATGAAAATTACCAAACACTGATGAGAAAAACTGAAGACACAAGAAAATGAAAAGATCTCCCACATTCATGGATCAGAAGAATAAATATTGATAAAATGTAGATATTATCCAAAGCAATTTACAGATTCAGTGGAATTTGTTTTCTTCAAAATAGCAATGATATTCTGTCCAGAACAGGAAAACATCAATTGTAAAATTCACATGGAAACACCAAAGACATCAAAAGCTACAGAAATCTCGAACAAAGAAAATACAGCTGGTATCGAGACATACTACAGAGCTATACTAACCAAAACCGCAGGAAATTTGGATAAAAATAAACAAACAGAGCATAGAACAGATTGTAGACTCTGACATAAAGTCACACATCTATAGCGACCTGATTCATGACAAAAACACCATGGATATATATTAAAGAACAGCCTCTCTGGGAGGCTGAGGCAGGAGGACATGTTGGAGCCCAGCCTGGGCCATTTAGGGACACAGAGAGACCTTGTCTCGAAATAAACTGTCATAGAAAGGCTGGCACTGTAGCCCAGCAGGAAGGCTCTGGGTTCAATCCCCAGTACTGGGAAAAAATGCCTCTTTCATGATGGTGCCAGGAACCGTGATACCCATATGCAGAATACTGAAACCTGACTCCTATTTCTCACCCTGTACAAAAACCAACTCAAAATGGATCAAGTATCCAAATTCAGGTTCTGGAATTGCAACACTACTAGTTGGGGAAACCTCTCAGGACGTTGGTATAGGCAATAGTTTTTGCATATGACCCCAAAAGCACAGGAAACAGAAGCAGAAACAGATAAATTAGATCGTATCAAACTAAAAAAACAGCAAAGGACAGCAAAGCTAACAATCAACAGAGCAAAAGGACAACACAGAATGGGACAGAGTATTTGCCAAATACTTGCAGACAAAGGACTGATACCTAACACATATAAAGAACTCAAAATCTTAACAAAACCAAGTAATCCAATTAAAGAATGGGCAAATGACCTGAACACTTGAAAAGAAGAACTACGAATGGCCAACAAACATATGAAAGAAGTTCGATATCATTAGCTATTAAGGAAAAGGAATCAAAACTCTAAAGAGACAACTCCCAACTACAGTTGGAATAGTGAGTATTAAATACAAAATAAATAACAAATGCTGGTGAAGACAGAGAGAAAAATGAACTTTTTCCTTTCTTTTCTCTTCCCGCCCCCCCTTCCTTCCTTCTGTCTTTTTGTCTGTTACTGGGGATTGAACCAGTAACTTCGCACTGAGCTACATCCCAGGCCCTCCTTTAAAATCTGTTTATTTTGACACAGGGTCTCACTAAGTTGTAAGGTTGCTCCAGCTGAGCTTGAACGGAAGACCTTCCTGCCTCCACTTCCCAGAGTGCAGGCACTACAAGCGCCACAGTGCCCTGTACTCTTAGCAGGAATATCAGTCAGTACAACCTTTACGGAGACCAGCATGGAGGCTCCTCAAAAAACCAACAGCCGGTCTACCACAGATCTAGGTATCCATCCAAAGGAAAAGAAGTCAGAGCGCCAGCAACTCCTGCAGGCTCACGGATATCATGGCACCGCTCACCATGGCTCAGGCAAGGACCGGGCCTCCCTGCCCATCCACAGAGGAGTGTGCAAAGAAATCCGGGCCTGTGTAGACAATGCAGCACCACTTAGTCACCCGGAATAAAGCCATGCCATTGGCAGCAGAATGGACGGACCTGGAGGACATTAGGTGAAGCGAAATTAAGTCAGACACAGAAAGACAAGTACCGTGTGTTCTTTCTTTTGCACATTTAAAAAGCAGCAAAACAAACTGATCTGGAGTGGACCTTGATCCAAAGGCTGGGAGGGGCTCGGGCAGAGTGGGAAAGGGGGCGCTGGGATTGTCGGTGTGCGCCTCCTGCAGGTACTGAAGTATCACACTGAAGTACACTACGATGCGCTTCAACACATTGATAAACGTAAACTGTTAGATGCTGACTTTGCAACTCAGGCTACTCAGTCTTCCTTTTCTAAGTTCTTAGTGGTCACACTGTTATTTTTAGGAACTTAGACGCAGGTCGGCATCCCCACCCTCTTACAGGAGGCGAGGAGACAAATGCTGCGGCTCCTCCCTTCCCTGCACCGTGTGTCTCTCCCTGTGGCTGTCAGCTTGCTAACACCTACATCCTGTCCTGAACACACATAGGACCAACACAGAGAGAAGCGCACAGCAGGAAGTGTGCAAGCAGAGAAGTGCTAATGATGCACACCCATCTAGCCAGCACACCGATCAAGATGCCCCACGTGACCATTCCCCCAGAAAGTTCTCTTGCTTCTTACAGTCAACGCCAAATCCCACAGCCAATACCTCTTCCGATTCCTGCCACCCGTGTTAGTTGTGGCTGTTCTATAGATTCATAAAAAGGGATTATACAGTGTGCCATTCTTTTACTCAACTCCGAATCATGGACACACCCATGTCTCTGTGTCAGCTCACCACCTTCCCTGTCCTCCCTAAGCCTATTCCACTGCAGCAGGATGCCACATTCATGTATCCATTCTTGTTAGTGAACACGTGGGTCTCCCCCGCACCCTGTTTTTAACTATTGTAATTAAAACTGCTATGAACATCCTTGTATTTTGTAAATAAAGCTTTTCATCTCTTTTAGGCAAATAGCTGTCGTAGGCTCAGTATACATTTAATGAAACCAAATTATAATAGATTCCTGCAGCTTTAAACCAAAATTTCTTATGAATGAGAATGAAATGAAAATTATTACTTTAAGGATTTATGCTTTTTGAATCCAAACCTAGTGAATCTTCCTTGGATATTAAGTTTAAACACTTAGGTCTAGTATTGTAATTAAGGAGTCATCAAGAAAATTACTCCTTTGATGTCTCCAAAGGAGTCACCTTATACAGGAAATGTTTAAACTAGTTTGTATTATAGCATCAATAGCTCTGCACAAATCGAGAGAACTACATTCATACTAGATTTTAATTTTTAAAAATCTGAGATGATAAGGAAAACTGCATGAGGAAGGTAATCTAAAAACAAGAAATAACGTTGCCCCCAAAAAACTACTTTTAAAAGTCTAAGGCCCTTGGACAGTCTCCTCTCCTCTCCTGAGCTGAAGGTCACAGTTTTGCTCTTCAGCACTGACTGTAGCTTTTACTTACAGACAGCAAATAAAACCTTCAGTTATGAAATGATAGGAAGAACTGACATAGTTCCACAGGCAGGACAAACCCTAAACAGATGACGGAACATGAATCTCAGAGACGGACACCACTGAGCAAGTTATGGGCCAGAGAAATCAAGGCCTACTCTGGAAGTTTAAAACAGAAAGACAAGAAAACAAGAATGTCGTGGAAGGTGATGGACAGGCTTTCAGGGGCAGTTTGAAGGTAGAAAGGAGTATGGGAAATTATCATCCATCCAGATGGCTAAGGGAATCATTAAATATTATTTTAATCTAATGTTTCTCAAGTTAACACAGATTAAAGAGCAGTTTACTGTTGTAAAATAACTTAGCAAAGTCATCAAAAAAAATCCTTAAATCTAAAAATTTAAATTTATTTACCTGGAGTTTTTGCTGCAATGAGAACTGTTAACGTATGAAGGTACTTATTTGCTAAATCTGACTCTCAAGTTCAAAAATGTGTGCTTTCACTTGTGTTAGATCTTAAACTATGAATACATAACTTTGCGGTTATCTTTTCGTAAAACATATTTTGATGATTAAGAAAATGTAAAGATAACTAGCAAGGGAAGTGAACAAATCATAGGCCAAGAATTATTCCAATGCAATCGACTGAGTGGGCCCTGGAGAAGCGAGGACTGCAGCATCTTGGACGTCAGTGACTGCAGCATCTTGGACATCAGTGACTGTAGTCTTGGACGTCAGTGACTGTAGTCTTGGACGTCAGTGACTGTAGTCTTTTCCAATGTAATAGTTTTTTTCAGTACTGGGGACAGAGCCCAGGCCTAACTAGAAATCTCTTCTCATGTGAAAAATAATAGCACAAAAGTTTCTGGATTTGGTTTGTATTATTTTCTTTATAAAAGTTTCTACTATTTAAAATGGCATGTAGTAAAAGACAGGTGGCTCTGGTGCGTGTTATTACACTTTCATTTCCACCAAAATAAGGGAAACACATTTCAGGGGTATTTGAGCTTCTGGCTGCACATCAGCTGAACGCCAACTACTGTGGAAGGGTTCTGGTTGTTCCCCAAAGCCTTCTTATTAACAGTGAAACTGAAACTGCTCCCACAGCTGGGCCCTGCAAAAATACCATTTCCCAAATAACCAGTGTTCAGAAGTTGACTCCAACAGGACGCTCACCTTCCACTGGCGGCCACGGAGCACTGGGGAGAGGCCAGTGCAAGCCAGGAATGTGGTGCACAGCTGTAATCCCAGATGCTGGGAGGCTGAGGCAGGACAATGACAAGTTCAAGATGTACTGCAACTCTGTCTCAAAATTTAAAAAATAAAAAGGGCTGGGGATGTAGTTCAGTGCGAAGGCTCTGGGTTCATTCCCCGGTACTGCAGATAAAAAGGAAGGGAGGAGGGAGGGAAGGAGAAGGAGGAAAGCAGAGGAGAAAGAAAATAGGTGAGCACAGTGGGGAAGCTGAATTTTTAAATTTAATTGAAATATAAATCCAACACATACGGTACACTGGATTTTGAAGATTTATAAAGATGTTAATTATAACAGTAATGTCTTTTATATTCCTTAGCAATTCAAATAATATTTTGACACTTGCTATGAAATATATTATTAAGCAGGTGTGGTGGTACAAGGCTGTAATTCCAGCACTCTAGAGGCTGAGGCAGGAGGATGCTGAATTCTAGGACAGCCTGAATTACTTAGGGAGACCCTCTCTCACAAAACCAAAAAAGGAAGGGAGGGAGGAAAAAACTGTTAAAAATAATTTAATTTTTTCTTTTTATATTTTTCCTGCTGCTCTTAGAAAATTTTAAATGTACCAACATTGCTCACATTATATTTCTTCCAGAGAGTTTGGATTTAGATCCTTTAAAACAATACAAACCATCTGGTTTTGGAAGATTTTTAAAGTTGTACATTAATTTGACTTCAAATTAAAATGCTGGGGATCATGTCCCACACTGAGACCAAGTGGTATCCGGACCATGTGAGCAGTAGGCATAACTCTAGGCTTAGACAGTAGAGAGGGTCAAATCCAAAACACGCAGCCTAGAGAATGTGTCGCTGAGCCAAGGCTGCAGAGCGAAGGCCGGCTGAGAGAACAGCACACGCCCTTCACAGTAAACGCAGGGAGAGTCTCGGGCTGAGGTTCAGCACCGAAGTTCAGGTGCCATTTAGAGACTGGAGAGATGAAACCCTGGGACGTAAACTAAGTGTCAGAGGGTGTGACTGAAAACAGTCCAAATTTAATCAGGGTTTCAGGCTCTCGTCAGAAAGACGCGACTGAATGAAATCCCCTGCAAAAGTATTTAATAGTAATGTATACTGGGAGGGCAAAGTAATTTTATTTAAGGAAATACATAAGGAATTTCAAAATAGAAATTTTTATCAATCAAATTTTAAATAATTTTCACAGCTAAAAAGAAATTAATAATAACATTTTTAAGCAACCACAACTGAAATAGACACTTGTTAAATCACTAGTAGATATTCCAAATTTGAAAGCAAGCTAAAGCTTATATTGAAAGATAAGTGATTTCAAAATTCCTAAGTAGACTCTAAGTTCTTTGGCCCCACACAATATGCTCTTTATACTTATTTGGGGTAACTTTACAGCTATGTCCAAACATAATGTGTCGATAACCCCGGGTCACAGTCCCGGGTTTGATGACTTGGGTTTTGTCATTCACATTTTCAGACCTGAAACTGTCACATTCCGGGCTTCAATCACTCTGCTCACTTCCAAACCCCAACGGTCCATCCTCTAAGTCAGACAGGAAGAGGAAAGAGAGAGGGGAAGAGACTGCCCGACAGCCTCTGCAGAACCTCCCGGGAGGCAGGGGGTGTAGACAGAGACTGTTCCTGCTGTTCAGAGACGACTCCTTCTGAAATCCTGTCGTTCTTCCCCGGCACGTATACCTCTGGCTGTGCAGTGAGCGAAGCACGCTGCACTGGGCTGTCTCTGAGGAGTCTGCACTGCACAGTGAGGCTCATTGCGCCGGGCTCGAGTGCTCAACCTCATGCTCTTCACCCTGCAAATGACTCCACCTGCAGAACTTCCTGCTTTCTAAACTCATTAAGGGCACCTGTGTAACAGGCGGCGCTGCAATGTGGGAACAGGGTGCAGAAATCAGGACAAGGCCGTGATTCGGAGGAGGGAGAGCCATCAGGTCACCTCCGGAGCGGCACACTGTACCCCAGTGGAATAAGCCAGCGAACCAAGTAGCTTAAATGCAAACCTTAGACCAGGAGGGGAAGATGAGGACTCAGGCTAACCAAAGGGAGTGGGTGCCAGGAAGCTGTGCAGCTTGGGCTGGGGCATTTTGCAGGCGAACAGGGTGTGGCAGGGAGGGGCTGCACTCCACAGCCTGGGCCAGATCAGTGCGACAGGATGGGAAGGCTGGCCTTCCCAAACAATTCCACAGATTTCTCCTAACCCATACATCTGGCCTGTCAATATGCTTCCCCAATTCTATACCCCAACTACTGAATAAAAAGAATTACTTGTACGGCTTAAAAAGCCTCTACATTTTGGCCTGCATCTCTGCTTGTTTACGCTGGTTTGGTTCCCACACGTCCTTCACTCCCCTTCTTTCCTGCCTCTGGCAAAATCCACTCATCTTCACAGGGCAGTTCAAGCTTCACCTCAGTGCCACATGACTCCGCTCCAAGGCGCTCTGTGACATTTTCTCTGACACATCTGCCCCGTCTCTCCCACAAAACCAGGCTCTGCTTTCATCCACCCTATCCTGCTTCATCGAGGTATTTTTAAGTGATATTAACTTTGTTTCCTCCAGGCCTTAAATCATCTAAGAAGCAAAGTATCTTTAAGAGATGAAAGTGTGATCAAGCATTCGGCCAGTGCCCTGCAAAGTAGATTCTCCACGGACATGGACTGACTGGAGATGTCTGCAGTGAGCTTTATATACTGAAACAGGGACTGGATGTCATGAATACGGGCAAGAAAGGCAGAGTAAGAAGTTAAAGGGACAAAGCAAAGCTCTGTTCTTATTTATCACCACTATCCTCCAGCACCTGGCAAAAGCCCCTAGGAGGAAATGGACCTGCTTCCCCGGATACAAGTGCATTCTGAAAGCACCCAGCAGTCTCCTCCCTGCAGACACAGTGCCAATGCCTGGTATTGTGCTAGGGTCCCGAGATGCTGCCGGAACTGCTCTGACTGGTCAACAGTGTTTTCTGCGAGAGGACTTGATGTACTTGTCCTAGGCTAATGACACATGGGAAGGACTGGCACTTGCGCGCAGAAGCTCTTAAACAGGCTGAGATGGGTGGAGGTGTCTCCTCTCAGCTACGAGGCAGGTGATGCTGCACAGGCAGGCTCCAGGCCCACTGAGCTCCAGAGAGTTGAGGCAAAGGGGCCCTGTCCACGATGGACCCCAGCATGTGGGAGGCGTGACCTGCTGTGATCCAGGTCCCACCTTAGTCTAACTTATCATTTTGTGAGCATTTATGTGTGAGTTGTGATCACAAAATATAGTATGTAAAATTTTTAAAAATGATTCCAGTAAATGACACAGTGCCACAAATGCCCCTCAAAATCTCAGCCCTCGCTTTGAACACACTGACCCCATCGTTCTTGCCTTCTGAAGCAGCTCTGGAGCCCTCTTGTATGACTGTCATTACTTGCGCTGCTGCAGCTGCCTTGATGTCCTCAACTGATTCAAAGCATTGACCTTTCCTGGTCACTTTGACAGTGGGGAAGAACCACAGGTCACACGGGGCCAGCTCTGGTGAGCAAGGTGGATGAGGACGTGCTGTAGTGTCCTTATTGGCCAGAAATTACTGTAAATGCTTTAATTTGTTCAGGACATCAAAGCACCCAGGAAAAGACACTCAGGAAAGAGGTCTTCCAGAATGGCTTCAGAAATAACAACAGCAATGAAATAAGTGTGTTCGAAGCAAGGGCGAGTATTTTGAGGGGGACTAGTGGCAATGTGTCTTGTACCATAAGAGTTTTTATTTTTAATTTAAGCATTAAGCATATTTTTATCACACTCATATATGAGATCAAATAGCATCATTACATGTGAACATACTCATATATACAACACACACATAGATAGACAGACAGACAGACAGCTTTCTTATGTTTTGCTTCTCAGTGTCCCAGGAAGGATAAGAAGGAAGAATGTGTCAATCTGGAAAGATTCATATGAGTCTATCCTTCTGTCAACGAACAAGATTTTTTTCTGGTTTTTCTTTCCTTCTTTTTGTTTGCTCAGAAAATTGTCATCTTAGTTTTTAAAACCCACAAATATCGATACTTCAGATCATACTGGCTACGGCCATGTCCCACCTTTGAATACTTCTGGTTAGACATATCCATCTTCGCATTATCTCCTATTTGATTCCACTCTTCTGTTATGTTCTACAAAATGCTACAGAAAACACAGGTGTTGTAGAGACAGAGATTGTACTCAGGACTGATTCCTGTGAGCACCTGATTTCCCCAGTCTCCCCCTGACAGGCACCAATAAGCCTCAGCAAATCTGACAGAGAAGGCAGAGGAAGATCATACTTACAGTAAGCAAACATGCGGCTGCCTATGAACTAAAGGAATTAGTTTCTTTGCCCGGCTTCTTTAGCTCCACCACTGGATCTGGACGCTCTGTCTGCCAAGACGATCGCCTGCTTCCTCCGGTTAAACCTCTGCCCAGAGGGCATGAGGAATCTTCACTGTTCTTTGTTAACTGCCTTCATCTTGTACATTTCTCCCTGCCCCTTTCCCAAGGAGTTCTTAGATGAAAGATTTGCCTCTGTGGAAAAGCACTCGTATTTTCACTAGATCTTGTGGAAACAGCTAGCACAGTGCCCAAGGAAGGGCAGGTATTTAGTAAGTGGCAGCGTTCTTTCCCCTCGGAAAAGTGTCTAATCCAAAGCACAGCAATACGTCTTAATCAAAGAGAAAACGCAGTGAAAACGTCAGCATCTCTCTGAGCTCTGTCCTCCTGATCACCGGCTCCAGTGACTCGGCCTTGACTGAGTGAAGTGTCCGATGCAGACAGGAATGCCAGGGGCTGCAGGTGCAGCAGCGCGGAGCTCAGGTGGCTCCCAGGAGGCTCCCGGTGACAGTGCCTCCCCAGGCCATGCTGATGGGGAGCAGAGCTGCCATCCAGCCTGGGCCCCTGCACTGCACTGGGGGGCCAAGACTAAGTTGTTAATTTAAGGGAAACCAATGTTACTGCAGCCTCTGCTACCAGCTCAGGTCAAAACAGAAAGACGGAAATTATACACGGACCTGCAGCACACCCGCCCCAGCACGGCACAGAACTAGAGGTGTGGCTGGAGATGGCGCTGTCTTGGCTTGAGCCTTCTCTCTGGAACCTGCCTCAGCCAAGGACCAACCTCGAGGACCACAGAGACAAAAATGCACAGCCCATCAGGGCAAAGGCTGCCCACAGAATGCATTTAGGCTGCAGCATTTACACAGGCCTCTCCACTGCACTCCAGGACAGCCCTGGACTTTCACCTTCCACGGATGAGAACGGAGAAGCAGAGCTCAGGTGGGGCTGGTTCTGTAGGCATCTCCCGTTCGATGATGGTAGCAGTTGAGGAGGGCACTGGGCAAGTTACTTTTCTTCGCCTCTGTGACTCACCTATAAAATGGACTTCTAATAGTACCTTCCTCCTGGAGTATCAGAAGGAGTAAGTGAGAAAATACCTGCAGACCTCTGAGGCCAGGGGCTTGCCTGTTTGCAGGCATCAGCCAAGGTTCGGAAAGACCTCACTGTCATTACTGTGTGCATCAACACCACTGTTACCCAGCAGGTCCTGGCGCCATCACTAAACCTGTTCCATAGCTGCTTTTAGGAGCAGCTGCAGGAAGGGCGAGAGGGAGCCATTAGGGAGCGCACCCATAGCTGGGGAGCTGACAGAGCCTTTGAGGGCTTCAAAGCAAGAAGGGAAGTGAAAAGGAGGCGGGGCAGCAGAAGCTGCTGACAGACCCGGAGGCCACAGGAGCTGCTGGTGGGGCGGCATCGGCAACTGGCAACCGGCAGGAGCCCAGGACCAAGAACAGGACACGGCTGCCATGGTGCAGTCTTCCCTAGTGAGCGAAGCACACGTGGGAACCAAGTCCGGGAATTGGCGGAAGCAGCCAGCCTGGAACAACCCCTGGGCCGGCTGCGTGATTTCCACTCCAGGAGCAGGATTGGTCTGCGCCACCCCAACATGTCGGGGAGACTGATGACATTTCACCTCAGTTCACTCCGGCCTAAGGACAGACGGCGTCCTCTCCCCACGGGCTTAGCACTCTGACGGCACCAGGAACTTTTTCACTGCACATGGCAGGCACTCAGGAACTCTCGGATGAAAAATAAAGAATTGGAGGACATTTCAGCTCTAAGTTCTGATTCATTAAGAAACCTGTGCTAAACAAAATGACCAGATCCCATCACCCCAGTCGGATGACAACACCGTGGTGTAACACATCATGCGCTGCACAGTAGGCTGCCGCCCGTCATGCCCTTTCCTTCTGGAGTGCTGTGGTTCAGTTGTTCTCACTTAGTAGGTATGGCGGAGAAATCCAATGTGTAATAAGTACTAACATGTTTTATAACTGAGGTTTCAGCTGATGCCATTTACCTCCCATTTATTGTCTTTGCTTGATCATTATACCAAACATGAAGACTAAACACTATGCCTTGTAACATACACAGCTACTCTATTCTTTAAGTGTGGGCACACCCACTTATCTTCAGGGATTCATTTGAATATCTATGCTTTTCCAGGCAGTGTACCAAGTGTTGGAGTTACAAGGCAGCCTTCCTTCTACTCGCCTACACTCTGCGGGGAGGCAGGTATAGTAAGTCCAGTCCTCCAATATATAATAGTGCAGTGATAAAGGAGAAACAGTGTTGCAAAAACCCTAAAGACAGACGTTAATCAGAACGGTCCAAAGATCGTGAATGCTCTCTAAAAGCTGATGCATAAACTGTTTTGAAGAACAAGTAAAGGTTAGCTTGAGTGGCCCAGTGCTCAACTCCAAAAGCAAGGGCTGCTTTGGCATTGCAGGGGTGAGAGTTTAAGTCTACTCCCTTCCATTTACCTGCTTATCAAAAAACACAGTCACATCCCATGGAAATGGAGAACTTTAAGAAGATTTAGAACTTTAAGAAGATATCGCTCCATGAAGTACTTTACAATTTATTTGTGTGACACTCCAGGCAACACTGGCAACCATGCCGCACTGCACAAATACAAGACCCACAGCTCACGGACAGCACGCGGGCCTGGACACACCTGGGCTCAGTGTTTACGGCTTTCCTTACCCCAGCACCGGGGAGAAGTGAGCCTGCAGACAAATCTGCTCCGGAGATGCCTTCTAATAGATTAAAATGGGAGCGTGTGCTAGACCGGAAATCCAGGCACAGCTTCCTTCGATAAGAAAAGCATTTGAGGGGAGGGGAAGGAAAAGCAAAAAGAATGAAGATGTGCTGTGTACATGTACCAGCTTCCCACGAGGAATGCAGTATATAAATTATTTTGAATCTAGGAACTGAACACTAATACAAAATTTTAATTTCTGAAAAAGAGAAAAAACTCATCTTGGATTTTGGCACCAACTCCTTATACTGTCACAGGCCAGAGAGAATTGTCAGTCCATTACTTTGCAAAGCACTGAACTAAATGCCAACTGCATAAACACAATAGTTCTCTTTCCTGTACACTCAGTATGGAGTCCAGCAATCATTCCTACGTTAACTACTACCATTTCTTTGGCAGTATCTTCAAATATTTCCAGTCGGAACAACACTCTGCTGCCCTTGCAGTCACGGTCCCGACAATCTATGTCACGGGGCGGCTGCTACTGCCCACTCGAGTCGCGGCCTCGCCCAGTGGCGAAGCTCGCACTGCCACTCACTGGACTGGAGGCGCGGACTTCCGGGTTCACCGCCCTCCAGCGACTTCCCTGGGCTCCGGGACTCCTGCGGCTCCCGTGGCTCTCCCTCTCCTTCCTGCCCATCCTGTCCCCACCTGCAGGCCACCTGGACTCCTTCTCCACCTGGGGCCCACGACTGCGGCCCTTCCCCACACCTGTCGCGTCCCATCGCCTTGTTAGACTTCGCTTTCTTCCACGCCTGTCTGCGCGTGCTGAGCTGCAGATAGTCTGTATAAACGCCACTGTGCTGTGTGCAAGCGAGGGCATCTTTCCATTGATTCACTACCTTATCCTCCCATGTGTGACAAAGAGCAGGCCATCAGTACAGGTGCCGAAGGAAAGAAAGAATGAATGAATGAGCTGGGAATTCCTGAGACACAGAATAAAAACACCGTACAGCTGCCTGAAATGTATTATGCAAACATGTATGTTTGTGTTGGGGGAGGGGGGTCCTATATGAATCTGAGCAGATCCTCAATCGTGTGAGGCCACAGGAAACAGCTGGCCCTTCCCTGTCACCCAGATGTTGCTCCCCAAAGGTTCGCGCTGCTCTGGCCTGAAAGAGCGCCTCCCGTGCAGCAGGATCTCAGCAGCAAACAGCAGGGTACGATGCCCGGGCTTTCTGGCAGCGACTTGCCAAGCTTTACCATAAGCAGGGTTCCTAAGTTTACTGTCACCACCCAGGTTCTGCAAGCCTACCGCTCGCTCTGATTCTGTGAAATGTCAGGAGGCTCCTCGTCCTCTGCCAGCACTGGCCACGCCACGGCAAATCCTCGCCGCTCAGGCCCTCGGTCGGGCTCCCTGCAGCTCGGGGGTGGCCTCCGTGCCGGGCACGCTGCATGGCCACAGGATGCACCGCAGCCCTGCCCTTGTGGGAAAACTCTGTTAGCAGCCTGAGCTCCAGCTGCAGGCACCTCCGAGGGCAACATTCCCGCTGGTGGAACAGCCTGCGAGGAGGCTGCGTGCGTGAGCTCCACGGGCTTCGGGAACGGTGGTACCGGACTGTCACTGCTGACATTCAGTTGTCCCCCGAAGCCTCGCGTGCTCAGAGCAGGGGCTGCGGCAGGTGACCGGTCACCAGCCGTGATGTGCTCCATGGGAATGTATAGCTGAACGCAGGGCTGGGAAGTGAAGCCCCGCAAAGGAGGTGTCACGGGTGCTGCCTGGGTCTGCTTCTCCTCCCTCCTGCCGCGGTCGCCCTCCACTTCCCGCCCCACACCCTGACCAAGCCCCTGTGCCAGCCCCTCTGCCAGGCGCCCTGCCCTGGAGCCTGCTGACTGTGGGCTGAGACCTCTACAAACTGCAAGCTGAAGTAAACCTCACCTCCTCAGGGTTGTGGGTGTCTCAGTGTTGAGAGAAGTAACTGAGACACAAGTCAAGCGGCAGGGCAGGAGGCAACCCCAGTCCCACAGGAGAACGGTCACCCGGCTCCTTCAGCAGCCACTGTGGACCCGAAGGTCAGGACCATTTTTTCTTGTCAGGAGACGGCCCTTCCCGAAGCCCTCGCCCACATGGTGCAGCAGCTGCCCAGAGGCACGGGCCTGCCCCCTGGACAGGTGTCCACTGAACACGGTTTCCTCGGAGATCACTGGGCCGGAGACGCCATTCTCCCTAGGAGGTGGGGCCTGCAGGGTACACGCGGTGGTGTAGGCAGACGCCTGTGCAAAGTTGGGGCTGGCAGCCTGCTCCCCTCCAGACAGAAGTGATGCACCAGGATGTTTACAGCACACGACGGGAGAGGACGTCCTCTGGCCTCTGAATTACAGCACAGCCCATGTCTTCCCATAGCTTAGCAACCACATCCTACTTTTAGCTAGAGGGCTAATCTTATAACCCCTCAGCACGCCTTATTAGCTACAGGACAAGCACTGGAATGGGACAAGGGAGACCCAGAGATACTGTGGATGGCCCACCCTCCTTTTAGTCAAAAACAACCCTCATTTACATATGGTTCATGTATCTCTTCAGGAATACATCAAGGAAATCAAGCCACTCCCCAAAATTTCTTCAGAGTAGACCCCCATTCAGTTTTGCTTTCTAAGGTTTCAGTTACTCACGGTCAGCTATGGTCTAAAAACATGAAATGCAGAATAATTCCACAAAAGTGCAGCGCCCACACATGCGTAACTTTCATGACAGAGCAGTCACAGTAGTGACATTTATTGTCACTTGCTGATTGCTGCTGTGCCTGATTTATGAATTAAACTTTACCACAGGTGTACACAGTGAGGCAGGGCTCCTGGAAGCATCCCTGTGTGTAAGGCAGAGGGCTGCAGGTTTTCACAAACGTCTGCTCTCCACTCTGGGCTCACAAGACCCCAGCAAGGCTCATGCACAGCACCGTATTCTGTACCTTCCCCTCTCTAAGAGGAAACGTCTGTAAGGAGTGGACACGGAGGATACCAAACAGCCGGGCTGTGGTAGTTTCCTATGCAAAATGACCAACTCATGTTTTCGAGCTACTCAACGGCCAAATGAGAACATGAATGGCTCTTTGCTGAGTTCCTAGAGCTAGAGGGTCGACAAGATAATTTGCCTTTTATTATTTTACCACTTGTCCCTCTAACCTTGTTACTCCTGTTAGAGACCATTACTGGGGCTGTACTATCTTATTTCTTGAACAACAGGAACATCTCATGCTAAAAGCAAATACATGACAAATAAAGGTATCCATGGATTTCAAGTGGCCAGGCAGTAACTAGGAGGCGGCCAGCTACCTCTCATGTTTGTCTCTGGCATACACAGCAACCCGAGTGTCTCCCTTCTGTATGGGGGAAAATCCAGCACTCTGCTATCTCAGCATGTAGAGCGCTTGCAGTAAAGCGTCCAACGCTATTTAAAGGAAATGGCGAGAAAAAGCCCCACACCTCTGGTCTCTCTCGAAAGCTCTTCCTGACTCTGGTGGCGGGAGGCCACCTCCTTCACACCGGGCAGGGCCCTCTTCAGCCCTCGCTTCCCGCTGCCACCTCAGTGCAGGGACAGCTGTTACGGGCAGCCCTGAAGAAGAAAACACACCCACCCAAACTAGCTTAGTTGGAAGCAGAAATAAGAGTTCAAGCAGCAGAAGGGGTCAGGCATCCTCGGGTTCCCAGGGGTCCTCAATCCCCAGCGGCTGCCCCTTCTCAGTCCCTTCCTGTCACCAAGAGGTCACACATCTGCCCCACGGGCAGAGGCTACAGGTGACAGTGCTGGGGCTACGGAGTCAAGTGTGCTGGCAACAGCAGCAGGCGGGCAGGACCGGGCGAGTGGACTGCAGGGCGAGGGAGCCCACAGAGGGAGGCGGTGTAGACTGAGGCCACATCGCAGTGGGATCTTAGCAAAGCAACCCGCTGCCAAGTATGGCCTGCGTGCTGACATGGTGTGTAACGGCACCAAACAGGAAAACAGCACCGCGCACGGCCCGGGTGCCCGCTATGTCTGCAGGACCTTCCGAAGTCCCTGCTGCCCTGCAAAACCAGCAGGATACTCCTGCCTCTGCTCACTGCAGAGCAAGGACCTGGGTACAATAAGGAGCATGCAGCCTTTGCTCGAAGCTCTGGGGACTCACAGAGCTGCTGCTCGCAGCATCAAAATGCAGGATGCTTGTTAATGTCCAATACCCAGAATATCCAGAAATACAGACTGATGAGCTAGGCATGGAGGTACACACATGTAATTCTAGCACTCAGGAGGCTGAGGCAGGAGGATTGCAGGCATGAGGCCAGCCTGGGATACATATAGTAAGACCTTGTCTCAAAAACACCAAAAACAAAAGAAAACAAACAAAAAGACTGACTCTCTATGAAATCATATAATAAGCTGCTAACTAGTTAATGCCTGCTGGTAGTTAATACTAAAATGAGGCAGAACTGCTTGATTATAGACAAAATTGTGCCATTTCAAAGTAATACTCAGATGAAATAAAAACTGCACTTACATTCTTACTCAAATAACTGAAAGATTGCAAGGATTTTTAACTCAGAGTACTGACAGGCGGGGCAGGGACACATGGGTGTTCGGGCCCATATTTGCTAACCAAATGGGGAATGCAAGTTTTTTCCATAAATTCATACATAAATGAGATTGTCATCCCCCAAAAGGATTTCTGTTGCAAGTTATTTCAATTCAGTTACAGTAGTAAAACCTTCATACTCTTATGAGAAAGTCAAACTAAACAGGTAAACTACGGCACCAAACTGACAAGCAAACCCCTGAGCATTTTTAATGCCTTCCCTTTCTTGAAGACTGAAGTTCACGTTTAACAGCTTTTCACAATGGAAACTTCACAAAGACTTCCTCAAAGGCGCGGCAAGGGCAGGCGGTCCAGAGCCCCGGGCTCAGCACCTCGAGACAGACATTCACCTTTGCTCTGAGCCGGAAACTGGCACCCGAAGCAAAGGCTCCGTCCTGGTGCACCTGTGCCACGGTGGACGTGTCAAGCCCGCGCTTAGGAGAAGACCTCCTGTCTGCTAAGCCCAGGCACCGACTTGTCTCATAATGCCGGTAAAGGGAAATCGATCCTGTCACCACTGCTGCAAAGACCAAGCTCCTCGGCCTCCCGAAGCTCCAGGCGGTCCTCCCTGGCTTCCGTTCCGCCTCCCTGGATGCCACCCTAACGTGCCCAGCCCCCAGCCTGCTTTCCTCACGGGCGCACCCTTTGTCCTCTGCTCCTCCCCGTGGTCCCAGGCAGCCGGACCTAGGAGCCCTGTGCCCAGCGCCTCTTCCGCTGGCTTCCGGCCCCTCCGGCCGCATCACCCCATCCCCCAGTTAGACTACCGCCTGCTCAGGGGGATGCACTGCTTTGCCCCAACCGTCCCTACCTTACCCGTTTCCAAGGGGACGCCTGCCTCCAGCTTGGAGGAGACACCCACCGTCAGAAGGGTGTGGCATGCTGGCGGCAGATGCTGGCCACAGGGCGCCCAGAGAAAAGTGGGAAAAAATAGAAAAGTCCCAGGCAGCCTAAGACGGCTGTTTCCTCCCGTAAACACATTTTTGCCGGGATATATTTTGATTTGGTGCATTTCAGTGTGATCTGCATTCCCGGAACACACAGTGAGAGCATTTTAGTCCCTTCGGGAAATTCCTACATCTTTGTGCTGTTCCTCAGGCCCCAAGGAGGTCAGCAATAGAAGTTAAACAAAGCAGGTATTATCCCCAAACAGGCAAGACTTCCTGTCGGTTCCCATCTGAACTGAGCCCCCTGGGATGTTTAGGAAGTCTGCCTTGGGATGGGTGTGAATATGAAGTAGAATCCCACTCAGGGGAAGCAGTGCCCACTCCTCAGGACCTGGGGTCCCCAGGAGGCCCCAGCTGGCATCCGATGATGGCTCTGGAGTGACAGCCCTCCCTCGGAACAAGGAAAGTTTAAAGGAAAAGAAGCAGAAGAACGGAGAGCCTGGCAGGGGAGAGGTGATCATTGAAATCAAACCTAGCCTGCCAGGGAACCAATCCGACTGCCAGAGGGAAGCGTTGCTCCAGCTCTGATGTCAGCTGTGGTCCTCGCACCGGAGCCTGAACCGCCAGGCGATCCATACCACACCCACATGCCCCTGGGACAGAGACCCAGAGCGGGAGGATGGGCCAGGGACCCAGGCCCACCCCTAGGCAAGACTACAGGGTGGCACGGGTCTCGCTGCACTCGCTGGGCTCCTCCCAAGGGTGCACGACCTGCTCTGTCCCCGTGTTTCTCCCTGCGGACCAGCCCAGGGCTCAGCTGGGCCCTGAAGCACCGGCTGGACGGTCTCAACCAGAGCCACAGGAGCGCAGGACCCTGGGGTTGCTCACAGCCCAGGACGGCATCCGAGGACAAGAGGCTGTGACCTTCACGGAAACTCAGCGCAAACTGTAAGAGGAGAACCTGACTTGCTGTGTGCACCTCTATTGATATCTGACATAACAGCGCTGATGTTTCCATCTTTTCAAAGTTGTGAGGAGCATAAATGACCAACAAATAGCCGCAAATAACTAAGGGGACGTGTTCTTTTCTGTGCCTCCCAGTGGTGCTGAAGTCACTGGCAGAGCTAACAGCACTGTGGTTTTTGACTCAGCTTCACAATAATGAAAAGGCTAAATTTCGGGCAGAGGTTAGTAAACAAGAACAGTCATTTTCTGACTGAACTCCACCTACCTGCTCATGGGAAGCTTAGTGCTAGAAGGGTATTCTGGAAGTTCGTTCTAGAGGACGTTAGTCGAACCGTAAAAGTCCTTTAACTTTGAAGAACTATAATTAACTTGATGGAAGTTCAGAGTAGAGGAAAGTTACACGTGCATTTATGGAGGCCTTTACCTTTTGAGACTAGAGTAGCCTGTAAAGGAGCAGTATTTCTGTGCGTGAACCACACCCTCGGAGAGGACACAGGCTGTCCCTTTTGGGGAAGTCTGGGTCAGGCAGCGTGGCTTCCTGCTTTCCCTGCCCCAGTCTCTGAAGCCCTTCCTGCTTCCCAGGGAACGGCCCAGCCACTAGCGGCCCACAAGTCCATGAGTTTCGTGACGCTTCCCGGCTCCAGCCAGCAGGGAGCCCCGCGACCCCGGCACAGCGGTGGGTGCGGCCATCGTCCTCTACTGCTCTGATGGCTGAGGGAAGGCCCAGTGACTGTCCCCGCCACTGGGCTGACCGACATCCAGTCACTTCCAATCTGGGCCAGTCACGCACTCTGCGGCGACCCACGCTGCAGGTGCCTGGTCCCGTCTCGGTGTCTGTCGGCCCCGGCCTGGCTGGGAACCACACCCCACACTGGCACAGTCCCCTCTGCCAGGCTCTGCCCTCCCAGTGGCCAATGGCATTTGCACAGGCGGGGTCTGCGGCCTATTCCCACGGGAAGGGTGTCACCCCTCGCCCTTGTGGAACCCTGTGGGCCGCTGAGCCAAAGTCCTGCCCAGGAACCTCACCCTAACTGACCCTGGGAGCCCACACTTGGCTTGTGAGAATTGAAACATTTAACCACTTTCTTCTCAATTTTTACATTTTTTAATTGTGGGCAACACACATAAGAATTTACCATCTTACCCACATTTTGTAAGCGACAGTTCAGCAGCAGCAATTCCACATACACGGAGGTGCAACCATCCCTCCATCCACTTGTAGAGCCCTACATCTTGCAAAGCTGCACCTCGGCTCCGAGGGTAACAAGGGTTTGTTTCTTCCTGTCCAGAATGCACCACCAAGCTTGCTGACGCCCCGTAGTGTCCCCGCCCAGCATGATGTGCTCCCGTGACAGACCACATGGCACCTGGGGCCACCACTGCACATGTGCTGCTCCTGCCCCAGGCTCTCACTTGCCTTCATCTCCAGTCCCCTTCCCCTCTGATACGTCCTGAGGACTGAGGCCTGAGGACTGAGGCCGGGCAGAGCTGCTCCTCCATGAGGCACCACCCTCCCAAGCTTCCATACCTCATCCTCCCCTGCAAGCCTATGAACTCCTCTGTCACTATCTGATCATTCATGTTCTGCTTAAATTAACCCGAATTGGTTTCTGTTTGATTTAGTTCCGTAACTCTATAAATCACAACACTGAGATGTGAGACTGGCTTTGTCTGAGTGCTTCCCTTCTGAGTGCAGCTCTGAGCGAGGGCCCATGGAGCTGCAGCACTCTGCCTATGCTAATGTACCGAGCGGCTCAGAGCCACCCTGCACAGCCATCTAACGGATCTACTGTTGTTTCTGCAAACCTATGTGCTGGGCTCCAAAAGAAGCTGATGGAAAATGTAAAAGATTGATGGCACTGTTTTCTACTGTGTGCCGAACCCACTATCCCTTCTTTTTCATTTATTTACATTTTTGGCAGTACTAGGGCGTGAACCCAGGGGCTTCACACTGACCTACATTCCTCATCCTTTCTATTTTATTTTATTTAGTTAGTTAGCTAGTTATTTTAAGACAAGCTCTCACTAAATTACTAAGTTGCCCAGCCTGGGCTTGAATTTGCAATCCTTCCGCCTCAGCCTCCTGGAGTGCTGGGATTGCAGGTGTGTACCACCATACCGGCCTAAAACGTGTTTCATTTTCACTCATGTTAAGGACAGCAAAAATAAGTAGGAACTGCAAAACCAAAGAAAGTTTTCCCCATCACATTCAATGATCAAACATGATGTGTGCTTGTTAGGGAGACCCGAAGCTCTTAATAATCAGAAGCTGTGCCCATACAGCTTTGTTAAAATGACCTCTTTATAGGTTTTCCCAAAAATGACTGAATATTCCACCAGACCAGGCTGGGCCTGTATTTTCTTGGCTGTGAGTTTTGTATTTCACATTACTAAACTGGACCTTCACCGTTAACCTGGCTACTGGCCTTCTCTGCTCATTCATACCCACCCAAGGACTGCTGGTCTGAAATTCACACACAACCTGGCGAAGAGGGGACATCTCACTGCAGTGATACTTTGGTTATATCAACGATCACCTTCAACTTGCTTGGCCTTCGTAAGAATTTAAGATCCAAAATCAATCTACAGGTAACAAATGCTCTGCTGGTTTCTCAGTTTCTCACCTTTTGCACTCATTATTAAATGTCTCCCCTCCAACTGCCCCCGGTATGCTCAGTCTCATTTCCCAGAAGCCTGAAAGCTAACTTTAAAAATGCAAAGATAATATGAGTCTTTTTTCCCAACCTGAAACATTTTAAAATACAGTAAGGCACTTGCATTTATTTATGTTACCGAGCTACTTGGATGAAATGAAAACAGAAGAAAATATTTTTTTCATCCAAGCCACTTATCATGGCTGCTAACATTCTTCTGCTGAATGTGTGATGTGTGCTGTTGACATCTTGTCACTGTGATTTTATGCAAAGAGTTAAAAATAGATGGGAGACAAATCCTGAGTCCTTTAATATATCAATTCAAAAACGTAAGACCACATTTGATCTTGGAAAATGACTGCATTTGAAAGGCTTCATTTACAACAGCTCCCCAGAGGACTATAGAATTTAAAAAAATTTTAAAGACCAAACAAATGAACCTTCCTGGGATGTTCTGCAGGCTGCCCATGCTGACAGAAACTAGAAACTGCTTGTTGCATAAATCCGAGAAACCTCACTATCCACTGACATGTGGTGCCTAGAGGCTGGGCCTGCTGCCAGCGAAGGACGCCGCATCCGAGGATAAATCACTGAACATTAGATCATAACTTACATAATGACAGCTTTTTGATTGTTTTTTTCAGAAAACAGTAATCCTTTGACCAAGTATCTCGTGCAAGAAAATGTACTGATGTACTAATTTTTCCTTTAACAATTTGTAGCAAAATATAAACTGTTTACCCTGCAGACTTTAAGCTGTCTACCGAAGGAAGCGTACTCATGTGCTTTCATTTCATTCAATCTTGACAATTCTGATCGTTCACTAGACAGATACATTCATTACCAGTGCAGGAAGAAATCTCTAGGTTTTAAGCATGACCCACATGAAATGAAAACGGAATTCCAGTGTGTGTGTGGGGGGGGGCAGACAGGCAAGTGCTACGTGATTTCTCATTAGTTATGTGGCTCACACAAAATCTGCTTCCTCCTGACAGCATCCCCTCCTGTCTATGGAAAACGCACCTCCCTACACGTGTGTCCCAACTCCTAGCTCCTGTGGGTTGGGAAGCTGGCGCTGTCCGCCAGAACGGAGCCAGCGGCATGTGAGGGGCAGCTGAGGGGCTCCAGAAAGGGCAGCTTCCTCTTTCCTCTGCGGGAGGTGTCAGGAGAGAAGCTCCTCCTGCAGATCTGAACCTGAGATTCTCACTGAGCCCTGTGAGCTGCAGCAGCCACCCCACAATCCCAGGGGCAGGGCCTGCTAAATGAGAACAGAGCCAAGGAAGTGGAATGGTCACACGCTGGGTCCCGCGTCAGGCCCCACCAGGACTCGGGTCAGTTACAGCCACGAAGTCAGTCATCTGCCCTCCAGCCACAGGAGCTTATCATTATCAGGCTTTCTGGTTCTTGAATCTGAACTGACCGAAGCACAAAGGACCCCGTTCAAGGGTGTAGCTGAAGAATCAGCGGTGTACAGAGACGAAGGGTGCCAGGTGGCATGCTAAGACTTTTACTGATCTCTTAATGCACACCGTCTGTAGGAATGATTCATAAAAGGTAGAAAAAAGTAGAAAGTCTTTGCCCAAATCTTAACACTTGGTACTGGAGAATGGAGATTTGAAATCAGACTTATCTGACAATAAGGAAAATGTTCTTCCAAAGTTTCCATCTGTTCTGGTTTCTAATTTTATAGCTTTCATTATTCCTATTGATTATATATTGGTCACCATGAACTACAAGCAGGACAACATATATAACATATTTGGCAATGAACAGACTGTGCCTAACAATAGGTTTTTATGTTTTTATTGAATCTGAAACTCTTCCAGAAAACACAATAAGAGCATGGAACTCATTTTAAAAGAATAACTGAATATCAGAACTATTACAAGGGCCAACCTTAATTTCCTGATCATCAAAAAAAATATTCTAATTAAATGACACTAACTATAGTGGTATTTTTAAAAAGACATCTTTACCTAAAGCCCTATTTATATTAATCCCAATCAGAAAAAAGAAAAGAGTGCTTGATCATTTTGATCATTTGGGTGAACACCTAAATTGAACTTCCACACAGATTTGGTTAGAGACCAGCTGGCTGCCTGTTTTGCGTATAGAAGACCTGGTGTAGAACAGCTGAGAAGTTCTGGAGCTGAATATGCATTTTTAAATAAGTAAACACACATGGATGTCATGAGAAAAGAAGTGTACTCTTCTTTTCTCATGACAAGGTGGACAAGGTTTGGGTAGAGAGAAAGATTTGGCGCAAGTGATGCAGAGTACGTACCACCGAGCAGGGATAGTTCACTGCAAAACCCTGAATCCCAGCCTCACCTTTCAAGGGGAACTCACATGCCTCCAAGTCTCAGCTGAACCTAGGAGCGACCCTGTAATTTTTTCCATCTTATTTGCTCACTGATTGCCCTTCTGCCTGAATCCCCCCTCCCCTGGCTGGACCGTGCCCATTCAGACCCCAGCACTAGATGGAGAGGCAAGCAACAGCACCAGCCCTTCATAGGTGCCTCTATGTTACAAATACTTCCTCTGTTCCTACGACTAACTCTGCAGAGAAGAAAGTATCTCATCTGACAGATGAGGGAATGGAAGCTCCATGAAGTCAAACCCTACCTAATCTACACCACAAAACAGAAAGTACAAGACAGATTCCACCACCACGCCCTTGGTCACCCTAGCCCTGAGCTGCATTCCTTGTTAACGGCTGGTTAGTATTCTGGCTTGTTGTAAGTTTTTTCCAAATGTATTGGTGGGTTTCCAAGCTGCTGACAGCACCACTGTTCAAATCTAAAGTAAGGCTTCCCATTGCAGAGGGCTGAGATCTACGAAGGTCAAGAAAGACGCATGCCCTTGCATGAAACAGGCTGCTCTCGGTAACCTTGCGTGTGCCCTCGACAGCCAGCAGGAGGATGGAGAACACCACACCACACAGCTGGAGCAGACACTATCAGCCATCTCTGCTCAGGATTCAGATCCAAACATCACACAGTGAGTATTTCACAGGCAGGAGAGACACAAGATAAGGAAGGCTGGAGGCCTTGGGAGATGTTCCAGGCCATTTAATTCTTATGTTGAATAAGCACTTATAAACAAAAGCAAAATCTTCCACAGATAGCAACATTACATTAGCAGGCATTGTTAGTGCTTAAGAAGGAAAAGGTAAAATGAAATTTTAAAATAGAAACTCTCTTTACCTTTGCTACAGCATAAATTTCAAAATCTTGCTAGATGTGTGTGTTGTAGATGTTCTTGAATTCAGCAAGGACAACACAGGGTGTTTGTAAAAATCCTCATCTCTCACATCACCCGTCCTTCCAACTGGGATAAGAATTGGCATGCAAGAATGTACCAAGCTTGTTTATATAGGCAAAAGGAGTTGTCCTATTATTATTTCATGGCCCACCCAGGAGTATACCCAATGTCGTGGCTTGTATCTAGATGTCCTGCAAAGCCTCATGCAGTCATAGGTGGAGCTTTTCAGAGGTGGCTCCATCTAGAGTGTGTGATGCAGGGATCAAGAATGTGATGCTGGTATTGATTCATGGTGCAATGTTAGGATTAAGGCTGCTTCAACTTGGGTGTGAGTGCTAGAATATAAGAGAGAGAAAGAGGGCTGTTGTTATTACTGCTTATCACTTGCTGCTTGCTACTTCACTACTTTGCAGCCTTCCTGCCTTCTGCCCACCATGAACTGTTTCTCCTCTGTGACGCCCCTCTGCTTGGAGCCAGCCAACTGAGGAATGAAACCTCCACAAACTGTGAGCTGAAATAAACCTTTCCTCTTTTAATTTTGAGTGTTGGTTATTTGTCTCTACAGTAAGAAAACTAAAACACCCAATAAGTGTACTCTAATACACTCTGAAAATTGAAAGTGTAGGTACTAACTAGTATATTAGTTACTTTCCTATTACTGAGGCAAAATATCTGACTCCTGCAACTTACAAGAGGGGTCTATTTTGGCTCACAGTTTCAGTGGGTTCAGTCTACGGTTGGCCAGCTCCAAGGCACAAACAGGATGGTGGAAGGGCCTGGTGGAGGAAAGCTACTCATGTATAGTGTCCAAGAAGCAGAGGGAGAAGGGAGGAGCGGGGGACAAGAATATACCCTTCCACATCACACCCCCAGGGACCCAGCTGCAACCAGGCCCCCAGCTCCAACCAGGCCCCAGCTACAAACAGCACATTTTACCAGGAACTCATCAATGGATTAATCCACTGATGAATACAAGCGGCCCCCTGATTCAGTCACCTTCCAAAAGCTCCAAATCTGAAAATGAGACTTCGGGGGAACATTTTAGGTGTAAATTATAATACCTAGCACCTAAAACAAAACAAACAAAAATGTTCACTTCTCCTGTCAGGGTGTGAAAGTGTGAAATCCTGCTTCACCCCAGCCACCAGCAGCAGCCATCACCCTCTGCTGCCCTGTGGCTATCAGAGGGTAGAGAGGTGCCTAGCCGTCCAGCAGGAATGTGCAGGAGGAGCCACTTATGCCGCCAGATGCCAAAGAAAACCAATAACCATTCCCCAAGGAAGGAAAAGCCAGGCACAGCCTGACATCTTGCTCCTCAGTTTTTTACCCTCCTTTGCTTCCCTACACAGAATTCTATGCAAGTGTTTCCCCTGAATGGTTCTTCTGCCTTCTGCATTTCCCTAATTGTGTTCTGAAGTCTCTGGAAAGATAGGGACATATCTCCACAACTGCTCCAAATTCAATAAATATCCACCTTGTGTTCCTTTTTACCAATGGGCTTGGTAAAAGACACACACAAAATCTATTACCCTAATGAACTTAGTTGTGCAAACTGGTTACAATGCACAAGGTGGGTGCATACAATGCATGCAAGAGTGCAGTGCCTGAACAGACGCCACTACTGCTGAAGGTGCAAATGCCTGCTGAATTTACGAGCACGGTCATGCGCGTTCATGTCCCATTTCTTGAGCTTTTGTGATATGTTCTCTCTCCAACACACGGAAGCTGTTTCCTTACCTCTTGCACTATGCCCTTGGCAGGGAGAGGCAGCCTGTCTAACAGCAAGACGACAAGACTGACCACAAGCTTAAGGGAGCACCCTGACCAAGACCAGAGGAGGGAAATCAAGGCAGGCTGGGCTGGAAACAAGGCTCTCCTCACTGCCTCTTCCCCAGAGAGCCACAAACCTGCTCCACCTGGAGCGAGAAAGAGCTGTGTGTGTTTGCACACACAGACAGGAGGCTGCTGGGTGCTCCAGAGACCTCGCAGGTGCGTGTGTCTGCTCCTCAGGAGCCCTGGGGATGCTAATGGCCACAGAGCAGGGAAGGTTACCAGAACGGGAGGAAGCAAGCAACCCTAATGATGATCCTTCCAGAATGAACTTGGAAGCAACCCACCGATGCTCCATGGGTGGGGGTGGGGATGGCGCATGGGCCAGATGCCCAACCCCTTTGCTCTCTCCGGCCAGCCTCGTGTGACCCCGACCAAGCTCTCCCCAGCAGTGCTCTGAGTTCCAGCAGGCGGGATCAGAACGGCCCAGGTCTTATTACAGTCGGGAGCAGAAGCCATTGTCCCCTTCCAAGCAAAGCACTGTGCCAAGGCTCAAAGGCTTCTTGTTTCTCAAGAATGTCATGTGATTGATTTAATAGGGAAACCAAATACACAAAGGCCATATGGGAATCTCACCTTTCCATGCCGTTTCTACAAACACTAAGGTTGCATTTTGGAATATGGGGCATCTAATAAATATATTTCTCTAATTCTTGTTCAAACCCAAATCTTGTTCAAAAGAAGAACATACTAGTTGTCATTTTAACTAATTTTACAAATTGAGATTTTCTATCTAAAAGCACATTCACTGAACACAGCGCTGCAGAGCAGTACTAGCTTGTTTTCATCAAAAGCGCCTTCTCAGTTCAGGCATGCCCACTTCCCTTAGAGACTCCGGGGATATTTTAGGGTTTGTTTAAAAGTTGAGAAGAAGTTCTGCTGGGAGGAAACCTCTTTAATTTTCCTAAACCAAATGAACATGACACTTGTTTGCAAAGGATTCCTCGTGCTGCGGCCTCCTGACTTCCGAGATGGACTCGCGCAGGGACATCTGAAGGAGCCCATGAAGGCTGCACTGGGGTCGGGTCGGCACTGCACACGGTGGCTCCTAACACAGCCTCGCTGCTCCGGGGTGACGTCACCATGCAGTGTGGACAGTGCCACCCTGGCCTAGCCCCAGAGATGCCAGTACTGACCTGTCCCCAAAGCTTCGACACTCCAAAAGCATCTCCCGCTGAGGACTTCTGTTCTGAGCCTGCAGATAAAAATCCATCCCTGACCAGAGGACGTGGAAAGGAAATCCTTTCGTTCACTGTGACTGACGCTCCGGTCTCGCTCCGCTCATCAGCCCTTAATCCACGCTCTGCCTTGCCTCCCCCTGATGCCTCCACCTCCGGGCAGCAGAGGGTCCACTGAGCAGTCCCTTGTGCTGTCCTGGGCTCAGGGACAACCCTCAGCCAAGAGGTGTCCACGAGGAGTCAGCCGGATCCTCCTGCTGCTCCTCAGCACAGTTCTTCACGTTCGGGCTAGGCTGCAAGGGCTGCCTGGCCTCCGGGACTCTGGCCTGCATAAGGGAAGCCTGCACTTCCTCCCCCAGCACTTTCAAGCGCCTCTCTGCCCATATTTAACACGCTGCGCAGCGCTGACCCGACAGCACATCATGCACAGCCAAACATGCAAGTTTATGCTTCATCTCGGCGCCTTCTGGCTAGGAAAGCACCAACAGCTAAATGAATGCCATCTTACCTTTAGATGTTCTGGAAGAATTGGTGAAAAACCAAAGTCATAGAAGCAGATAATGGCAGCATATGCCTTTTAATTCAAATTTCCACCTTACAGATGGCAAGAGAAAGGCTCTGTTCAAGGCTCACCAGCATGGGCTGGCTGCCGTCCCCGGGAGTCCAGGGGCTGCCGGCTGCCAGAGCCCGGCCCCTGCTAGGTCCCACACTCCTGAAGTCCGCTCCCGCCTCCGCGGCCTGCGGCTGCACTCCTCAGTGTGTCCGAGGTCCCCGCCCGCGTCCGACCTGCCGCGCTCCTGGCCTGAGCAGACCCGGACTTCAGGAGTGGCTCCGGCGACCCCTGCCGGCGGGGCCAGCCCCTCCTCGGCGGGCTCAGCTCCAGACCGAGGGCTCCTCTGCCGTCCCAGGCCTGGACCTGTCCATGCCCCAGCCTGGCGCCTCACCCACGGGCACGGGGTCGCCGTGGGGTGCGGGGCGGGGCCGCACCTGCCCTCCCTGTGCCGAGTCCCCGGGTACGGAGCGCAGCACCGCCCTGGGAACTGAGCATTCCTGCCGCCCGGGTGTGAGGCGAGGCCCCGGCCCGAGTCCCGGCTACTGGGTCTGGGCACGGAGTCCTGCCCCGCCCGAGTAACGAGCGCCCCGATCCCTGCTGCACTCACCGAGGCCCGGCGGCGCAGTGTGGGCTGCGCGCTCCCGTCCCCGCCCGCGTCCTCAGGTCCGCGTCCCCGGCTGCGCGGCCGCTACCGTCTCGCGGGCGGGCGGAGAGGGGCGGGGCCGCGCACGGAGCACGGCACCGGAAGGGACCGCCCGCCCGCGCCGCCGGGCCCCGCCCCCGTGGCCCCGCCCCCGCCCCGGCCGCGGGCCCGGAGCCGCTGCAGACCCGGTGCCCCGCGCACCTGGCGGGGAGAAAGTTCGGGGTCCGCGAACACGCCGTGACCTTGAGACGGCGGCTCCCTGTCCCCGCGCCCGCCCCGCGGGGCGGCCAGGAGGGGGCGCTCGGGCGCAAGGGTCGGGGTCGGGGACCCGCCCTTGCCGTCCCACCGGTCTGCGGCGCCTCGGAGCCGGAGCCCGACCCGGACCGAGGCCCCAGGCCCCGTTTTGCGGGCCGGGCCGGGAATTCGGGGGCGTCTGGCCGCTGTGGGCTCGGCGACTTCCAGACGCGCTCGAGCTGCGCCCGCCCGCCCGCTCGCTCCTGCAGAAGGCCCGGAAGTCCGCCCGGAGCCCTGCCCGCCGGCCTGTTTCCCGGGTTCTCGGACGGAGCCGGCCCGGCCCTGGCAGTTGTTTTGCCCTCGCTGAAGACCGGTGGCGTCGCCGAGGCTGAGCGCCCGCCCTTCCCGGTCCCCCGGCCCCACCACACCTGGCCAGCGCCACCCTGACTCCGGGCTGCGGCGTCGCCCTCGTCTGCGGACGGAGCCGCGCGCGCGCGGCCTCCTGACTTTCCGGCACGGCTTCGTGGGGAAGCCAGACGGCGCTCCGAAGGACAGCCGCGCAGGCCGCGCCTCCGGTGGCGGGGAACGACGGGAGTAAACCCTGCGTTCGGCCTGATGCCCCCACTCTTCCTCCTCCGACCGAACTTTGGTGCCGTGGACCCCGCGACATCCGGCTCCTGCACCACGGTCACGAGAAGCAGCACGTTTTAATTCTAAAGCCTCGGGCTTTCCTTCCTAAGCGAGTTGTTCCAAAACATCGCATTTTCCGGATTCCGAGTGACAAGGGACAGTAAGGCAGAGAAGGTGCGGATCGTCCCTGCAACGCTAACTACAAGGCCTGGGAGGGCTGCGCTCCAGCTCGCAGACAGCGGAGAGCTCACGTTCCTCCCTCGCTCCCCACCTCCGTCCCTGTTAGCTTCTCCGATTAGGACCGCAGCGCAGGTCTGGGCCCACACAGGTGAGGACGTGTGCGAAGCTGATTGCTGGTTGGAACCGAGTCCCTGGCTCTGTTGAGCGAATGAGCTTGCCCCGCCCACACACGTGAACTTGTCCGTCCTCCTGGAGGAAGAAAGATTCCCGAAGCAAAGTACCGAGTAGCAGAACGAGGGACGGGGTGTTGGCCTCCCCCTGTTTCCCCGTGGAAGAAGGGATGCATGCCTGCTGCGAATCTGGGGGTTCGCGTTCCGCAGAGAAGAGCAGAAGTGTAGAAGTGCTTTGAAGTGATCGCTCGCTGGGTGCACACTTTGATTGGTCTGAGGGCGACAGTTCGGCCTCTTCCCTGGCTCTTCAAAATCTTTATTTCAGGGCCTGCTTACTTCCAAAGTGCGGCTGCTCATCAGAGCCACCTAAGGAGCTCCCAGGGCAGCCGAGGCCCCAGCCCCCGATCTTCTCTCCAGGACAGAAACTCATTCTGTCTGTTCTGGTGGGGCATGCGTGATCACTAGTAAAGCAGTTGCTAATGAAAACTGGGCTTTCCCCTGTGGCCCCCATCTGCACAGGTAGGGGAAGCACTGTTGTTTTTACAGCTCCTGTGTCTTTCTCCCGGGCCACCGCTGAACTATGTAAATAACTGGCTGGTTTTCCTTTTCTCTCATTCTCAAGCCCCACATAATTCACATAGTAGTCCTTTTCATATTTGTCTATAAATAAGTGAATGCAGTCCAGGGATCAGTTCACGTAAACTGCATTTGCAGTTATATTAAAAGCATCAGGTCCAGAATGTGTCCCTTAACCTGCTTCCTCCTGGAATCCTTTGCGTCCTCTTCCAGGACCTTCTCTCTGCATTTCTTCCACACAACACTTTGATTATTCCTCCTCCTTTTTCCTAGTTCTTTTCCTTTTCTGGACATTTTTTTCCTTAGCTGTTTGTCCCTCTCGTTCTGTGCTACCTTTATTTTAGTTCCCCAGTGAACTGAAGTTGTTGGAGGACTGGCACCAGAGCACCGGAGTTTTCATTTGTGTGTATTCTGACCTTCAGTTCCCAAGGGATGCTTGCTGGCCCACTCCTGGGTTTCCAGAAGGAGAACATGGGGTCTGGAACAGTCGGCCCCCAGGGGTAGACGTCAGGAGGTACAGACTGTGCTCGAGTCACCATCCGCCGTCTGCCTCCCTTTGTCTTCTACTTTTTGTAACAAAAATTATCAACTTCGAATCCCTTAAGAGTGGCCCGTATCACTGCCCAAACCTCTCACGTTTGCGGGTACTGGCCCGGCCCCTGAGTGCATTCTGCCTGCAAACAGAGACAGCCCACTTGGACAAGGGTATGGACCTGGCTGAAAATCACAACTACACTGGAAATGGGAAACCATTTGTTCATAAATTTACCAAAAAAAGGAAATTTCAAGACAGCCTCATTAAAGACCTGTTAAAAGTTCATTTACTAGATAGCTGTTGCTCCTTTGTGAAAACAAAATTAAATGTAAAGAACTAAACGAAAATTATACTAAGTCACCTTTGCTCCAATTATTCTTTCATTTCATGACTGCAGACAAATGTCCTATCAGATCAACTCACGATGTGCACTGAAGATGTACATGTTCAGCACCACCCCTTTGTGCTCCTGCAGGCTGAAACCCCTCCAGTAACAGTCAGGGGACATTAAGGGTAAGCACAGTGTTTGTGAATCAAAGATGCTCTTGCAGAAACAGCTCTGATGGCCCTTTCCTCGGGGAAGAGAATGTGCACGATTATCTACTTCAAATACCAGGGTGCTCTTTTCTTGCTTCTAAATCTAAGGCAAACATGGCTTAGCTGCTGAGCAAGCAGCCAGGTCTTGACAAAACCGAGGTCTTCTCTCTCCTCTTTGAGCCCAATCCAATAATGACATATTTTTAGTGTACTGTCTCAGATTCCCAAGTACTATCAAGAAAGTCACCACCATTCGTTTATTTCCACAATACTTGTACATATACTGATTTAAATACAAGTCTTTATAAATTAACAGTAATAATACCCAACAGTAATGCATCTCTACATGTCTGGCTCAGTAGTGGATACTCGCTTTGCATAGCAGTGACTTAGATCCCATAGCAATCTTTCACCTCAAGGTGCAGGTCAGTGTCACCAGGGATGCCGAACAGATGCTGCTTGTGATATCCCGTCATGATGTAGGTAAGAAGAGTGTCTTCATTTTTACAGTTCTTTCCCAAATTTACTACTCCAGTCCAATCAGGAGGAAAATGTCATACAAATCGAAATTGAAGGACATGCTACAAAATGTTCACCCAGCACTCCTCTAAATCAAGTCATTAAGGAAAAGCAAGGAAAAAGTAAGACACTATCACAGCTCAATGGGACCAAAGGGGCACAAAAACTAAACCCAGTGTAGATTCAGTACCTTGGATTTGATTCTGGAACAAAATGACATTAATGGGAAAAAGTTAAAACTGCACTGTAATTAATAGTAATATACCAGTGTGAATTTCTTAGTTTACACAAATGATAGATGTCAGCTACAGGGTAAACTGAATGAAGGGTATACAAGAACTCTCCAAACTAACTTTGCATATTTTCTATAAATATAAAATTACTCCAAAAATAATTAAATATATTTTTCAATATGGGGAGAGGGAGAATCCCAGGGAAAAATCTTGATCCAAGCAGCTCAGATTAGATGCCCGTCTAAGACTGTGAGGAGCAGATAGGTTGAGTTAGCAGAAAAAAATGGCACCAAGGTCCACACTCATTACTGAGGCCCTTCCCAGAGGCTGAGCTAGGCAGGATGGGACTGCAGGTGTGGACCAGGCAGGATGGTGACTCCTGAGGAACCCAGGTGTTACAACTGCGGATCAAGGGATGAATACTCTCTCAGCTCTAAGATAAAATAATCTACATTTTAACCTTCATAAACGTAGAACACATCTTTTCTGTTTTAATGATTGGCCAATGATATTTTAGATTTGATAATGTCAGGCAATTTGGTTATGAAGATAGTAAATGATTTGACCCCAGATTCTAATCCAGGCTCTTAACCACTCTGTTTTCCAGACTCTACAAGACAAAATAAGTATTTTGACTGTTACTCTTCTCAGACTTCCTTCAAAATTGACCACACTACCATTAACAAAAAGTGCTAATTATGTCAACCCAAGCTACAACGCAAGAGTTCACTCAGAAGATATGGGCAATGATTGAATTTTCAAAATATTACAGTAAAAGACACATTGCTATTAATCTTCCTCAGAATACTTCTCCTCCCTTTGAACACACTTTCTGAAAGTCTGAATGCACTTTCTGAAGCCTCTCTGGAAGTCCTCTTTCCAGAGTGTCTTGAGTTGCACTGTCATTGCTGTCTCAAAGTCCTGGATCAATTCAAGACTTTGCCTTTTGTGGTCATGTTGAATTTGGGAAAGAGTCAGAAGTCATATGGAGGCAGATAAGGCGAATGAGGACATCCCATCATGTTTTCGTTTCACAGAAATTGCTGATTCAGGACGTGGAGGCGGACATGAAGAGACACTTACGCCGTCCATGACAGTGGTTGGTAAAGCGTTACCTGCACTGCAACCTGAGTGGCCTTACATCATCTCCCGTGGGTAACTGCAGTGAGGGCCTGATGAACACACAGTAGGAGTGACCAGACAGCTGTGACCAGGACACAGCATGATGGGAACAGCTCCTACGATTTAAAGGAAATAAGGGTCATTAGGGTGTAGGAGTCCAGGTAGCAACTTAACCCCCAGAGTCAAGGCAGGTGTGACTGTCACAGTAGGTGATAGGGTGGGTGTATCAGAAAGGTGTGACCTACACGGGTCCTTGGGAGTGACTAAAGGATTACAAAGTCCCGAGGACTGAAAAGTCTGAATATTACACTAAGTTCCTGCTGTTTCTGGCCACTTAGGTTCTTATCCTCAGGTTCATTTGTGCACCACTGACCAAATCAAAGGAGGCTATAATGTTTGGGTAAAAAGGAAAAGGGTTTATTGAAGGCCAGCTTGGCGGACATGGAGGGCCCGTTTGTCTCAGGTCACCGTCTTCCCTGCACAGGCGGACAAGGGACGTTGGTAGTAAGGAGCTGAGGGGAACACAGAGTCAGTGTTGAGCTCCACACTTGCTTTATCACTTCTGGCCTCTTCAGCTGTGGCCTCCTGGGGCTGCTGGCACCTGCATATTCTGTCCGTTCTTCTGAGCTGAGAAGACCTGGGGGAGTCTTTATGCCCTAAGCCTGAGGACACCTGGAGAAACTATTTGTCTCTAAAAGAAAAACCCTAACTTGTAAAGTTCCACTTTGCACTGTCCATTACACGGCTTAATCTCTACAACCAAGATGCCTGCGGTTGAGGTCAGCCTAGACCTGACTTGCACTATCACAAGAGCAAATCGTCTCCTGATCTGTTCTTCAGACCTGGAGTGGGCCCTGGAGTCTAGGTGCACTCAAAGGCAGGCGAGTCCTGCATCACCAGGAGATGCCTGCATTCCTCCTGATCTTGCCCAGAGGCCCCAGGTTGGTTACCAGGATGCCCATAGCTTCAGAGGTGGCTGACAGGACCCTGACCCAGGATGCCAGCATGGTCCGTGGCAAGTCACATAGAGAACCTGTGTGCTGACCCAATGCCCGGCATGCACAGCAGGCCCTGAGTGCTTTCTGTGCTGAGTTCCCCTCCTTGGGGTGGGGGAGACAACCCAGCAATGGCCTCAGCTCTCAGATTTTACCCTGAATGGGGAGCCAAGGTGGGAAAGCCAAAAAATAAAACCGAAAACAAACCCTGCAGACCATAACCACCCTAGCAGTACAGGAAGCCAAAGCAACATTGCATTGCTGGGGAAACAACAGAGAGAAGTGTACCACCAGGCCCTGGGGAGGATGGCAGGCGGTGACTATAGTCGTGTCCCCACCAGCCTAACTCACTTCATCCACTAGTGATGTGGACCTGGGTCAAGGCAGAGGGTTGTCAGCTGCTCAGTTAGGCCTCCTTGTGGAACACTGAGGACCGCTCCTGATGCCCAATAGCATGTGATCTGTTTGCCAAATGTTTTCCATTGTACTCATAAACACTGAGCCCAGCTGGGAATGGATTTCCCCTTCACTCAGTGTCACAGGGAAAGGTCATGTTGAGTCCCAAGGTGTAAGATACAGTCCAGAGGGTTCTTGATTGCTTCATCATCACCAGGTTTATTCTGGATCATCACACTGCTGATATCGCACAGCTGGGACCTGGTGGTGAGTGAATAGTACATAGGCATCATGGTAAGACGTGTGTGTGCCAGGGAGAGACTCACATGAAAATGTATGTATTTATCTTCCCAATTATTTACTTTATCTTCCTGATCCCAGCTGGACTATGGGTCCCATGTGAACAATGACATCTGCCTTATTCACCACCACTGTTCCAGCCTAGTCCTGGTACCTACAAAAAATAAGGACAAGATGTCTTCTTATGCCTCTTCTGAAGAATGTAGATGTTTTATAGCAACCATCCCCTCTAGGTAGGGATGAAGTTTTTACTGCCAAGCATTGTATTTGAATTCTTCTAAGGTAAGATTTGATGTGAAATCATTTGGAGAACGAATGGATTGGAATAGGTAATAGCGTTCTAAATGTCCTCATTCTCAGTGACTTTTGTTTCAATGTTCTCCCATTTATGAAAAAGGACAGAATAATTGCTTACTTTGAGAGAGGCTAGGAAGATGTTGGTCACATAGGGCAATGATGATGTTCTATTGTGTATTTTTTTTTTGCTTTTACCATTTAGTTTTGACCAAACAGTTCATGGAACATCAAGATGATGCATAGTTAATAAGACAGAAGGTCAAGGAAATGAAAGAAAAGAGTAAACAAAAAGGAAACATCACTGAGCTATTACTTTCTATCAGAATTTGTTAGAGGAAGCCATTAATGGTAAGCAATATGTAATGTTTTTTGCCTATCCAAAATAAATTGGTGAAGAGTTTTTACTAAAAATTAAATTGCATTTTTTAAAAAAAACTCCTAAGAAGAGAGAGAATGAGTGGAAACTTTCAACCAAGTACAATGTGCCAGCAGAGAAAGTCTACACAACAAAACAGAGATGGGCATCACCAGTGCCAGCGCCAGGCAGTGAGTCTGCTGAGTACCAACTCCTGCCTGGACTCAGCTTAGCCCTCACTGCTCAGACTCCCCCTTCCCTGGCTGCCCGCATAGTGTCATCCTCTACTCTCTCCTCTTCAGATCTGATGGTTGCAGCTACTCATTTCCTATCTGCTGTCCATGTGGAGCTGAGGGCTACACTTGTCGCAGATACAATTTCAACGGCAGCACATGGCCCACAGCCAGTGTGGGTGGAAGGCAAGGATGACCAGAAGGAGAACATGTGGAACCCTTTCTACAGCAGAGCAGAACACCGTCAGGTTTCAAGGGAGCAGCGCTGGTTGTTCCCAGTGACTCCTGCAATTCCATCTTCTGTGAGAAAGATTTTAGCAAACTCTTGTTCTTTTCAAAAGCTAATGGAAGAAATGAAAAATGCATCAACCCGAATGTAGACATGCTGATGTCTGGGTAGTAGCATTACATTCATTTTATACGTTTTGTATCTTTCCAAAAATAAGACAGGTAGACCTTGTTATAAAAATATATTTCCCCTCGATGTTGTGCAAGACTGGAAACACTCGAAACATGAAGCAGCCATGATTTTGAGTCCACAGAAATATCTGTACATGAGATGCCCCTGTGGAGTCGACTGAGTCCTGGAGGCCACCAGGTGGAATGGGTGGGGTTTCCCTCAAGAAGCCTGTGGAGGCTGTCCAGCCCTGGATGGCATGCAGAGGGCACACGAAGCTGACACATCATTGACCCACCTCAGTCACTGATCAGTCACAGCTGGCCTCCATGAAGGCCACATACCTCTTTCTATCCCACGTGCAGGTAGGACCCCTGGCCATTTTCTGAGGCCCTGCTATTCATAAACTTTAGGGATTTCATCTGCTTCCAAGACTAGAACAAGTCTCCTCCATACCAGTCCTCTCACCGTTGAAGGAATTGCTTCTCTTCCCTTTCCTGGGGGATGATCCTCTTTTTAGTTAAGGATTTACAGAAACAGAGACTTGTCTTTAGGCATTTTCTTCAAATCTTCATTTTGCTCTTTATGATGTGTAGACAGCCAAGGATTTTTGGCAATCACTGCAGAGAAAAGCTTTCAGCTAGGTGCTGGATTTAAAAGGAAGGCACAAGCCAACTGGGACCACGGGCCACTCACAAGGATAAATAACCACCCTGCCAGAGCCAAGGGTAAATGTTAAGCACAAATTGGTGCCGGCTTTATTATCATCTCTTCCCAATGTCTCCAAATGGTTTGTACATCTTTTCACTTTCTCTCAATTTCCTTCTCATGTCCTAAACCAGCATCCTTAGCCCTTTCTCCCAAATGGAAACAGACAGATTTCTTTCTTCCTACGCAGTTTGCTCAGCCAGGGTGTCACAGAGTTTTTGTTTTTCTCACAAAGAAAATTAGAAATCTGAATGTCAGGTAGACAGATGTGTTAAAAGTTCTTGTCAAGTAGGGAAAGAGAGATGATTCAGCATCTATCCACACAGGCAGCACAACAGAACTCAGTGCTATTGTGTTCTGGAAATCTCACCGATTACGGTTCTGATATTCCAACAAAATATCTGTCTTCCCAAAGGTTCAGTAAAAAGCACCACCTTGTGTAAAATAGTGAGGCGATGTCAGCACACACTGGCAGGCTCTCTCCTTTCATACTGCGCTGTCACTCATGAAACCTTGCACAAGCAGTTCTTTCCTAAGTATGCCTGATCTCATGAAAGAAGTCCAAGACCTTCCGCCATGAGCTAGTTTGTCCAATACGGTGCAGCCTGGGCTAGCTTCCCTAATCACTACCGTGTGCCTATCTATTCAATGCAAGATAGGAAAAATGTGGAGGAAGAAAAAGAGCAAGAGAATGCAAAGCTATCAGAATCCTGTGACTCGGGAGGATTGAAAGGAAGTGTAGAGAAGCCACTGAACAGCCCACCAATGCCCCCTCCTGATCGCCTTCCATGTTTGTGTCTTCAGCTAGGTGTAGACTGATTGCTAAATTTCCTATTTTCAGGATCTCAGGAAGCACATGAATAGTACGTACTAGACACATATTGTATTACGAATACTTGTTCTGAGGTGAAAGTCAGGACATGAAAGCTTTCTTCTTAGAAAATGCTGCTCCTCAGACTGATGCTGCAGGAACAACTTCCCTGGGGTTCAGTTTCCTCATCAGGAAATGAAGGAAATAATGAAGCCTAGAATTCCTAGAGTTGTTGTAAGAGATGCAACAGATACTTGGACAAGGTTACAGACCTGGCAGTGTTGAAAAAAAGGAAAAAAAGGTCAGTGGAATTCTTGAGTACTTTCTTGAATACAAAGTAAAAGGAAAACTAGTTTATAAGTTACAATTGGAGGTTTCAGACTTGTCTAGGTTTTGCTATTCCTTGCTTTTCACTTTGGCTTCTAATTTGAAATTATATATATTAAATCTCAAATGCCACTAGGCAGTACCTGGAGTTCTGGGACAATGCTTTAAAAATAGCAGAGTTCTATGAAATGTTTTTTTTGGGGGGAGGGGTAGACATTTGATTTGTTTCTACCATGTATTATTCTTTAAAATTTTACTTTGCTTTGGTAAGAACGCTAGACATGAGATCTGGTTCTCTTGACTAGTCAAGTGTAGAACACAGTAGTGGTAGCTGTGTGCTTCTACCAGTTTTGCATCTGATATCTGTTCTTCACCTACACTGTCTCTCAGTGTTTCCATCCCTATTACAAGTCATCACCTGCTCTTTGCCACTCGTCTTTGTGCCCCAGCCTTTGCTCTGCGCCTGCCCTGGGTGACTGGCTTGGGTCTTCTTCCCTTTAGAAACTGCCTTGGCAGTGGGGTTGGCCAGAGCGCAAGACTCTGTTTTCCCAGGGAACAGGGAAGTCACGTGAAGCCATCGCAGTGCCCAAGCCAAGACAAGTTTTACATAATATTAAAAGTTAGACGTTCATAATTATTTAAACTAGAATTCATCTAGCTGTTTTACCTAAAAGAAAGTAGTCTCTGAAACTTCATCAGTTTTAAAATAAAGGCTAAACTTTGTTACAAATTTAAAATACAAAGGAGACAAAATGTTATCTAAGGATGTTTGGCTGTTATTTATTTATTTGTTCATTCATTTATTCTACTAATTTCAGGTAACAAACAAATCATAAACAAGATGCTCCTGGGGTTCTAAGTGCACCAGATACTGTATAATAAAGAGCAGTACTGCTTTAGAAAGCTCACGAAAAGTGACAGGTTAGTGAATGACAGCTCATGGGAACTGAAGGGCAAGGGAGGTTATTTCCAGTGGAGGAAATCCAGAAGGCCTTCCTGTAGAATGGAGTGTTTATTTCCCCTGTCATCGTTCATCAGTGTTTGGTGGGGAACAAAAATCTGTGGAGGCCAAGAACAATGAAGACATGCCAACGGATAAGTACAGGACATTTATTAAAAGAAGTAAAAAATGTGCTTCCAAAGGGCAGCAGGAGGAAGGTGACGTGCTTATTAGGCAGTGGCAAGAGTTCATCTGGAGACTGAGAAAGGTAGCACATGGGCCATACAATGGAAATGCCCACAGGAAGGTCAGCTCCAGGCATGGCTGGACCCAGGTGCCGGGTGGTGTCCTCAGGCTGGGAGACCCTCTCTGCCTCAGCCGATGGATGTACCTGCTCTTGCACGGGGCTTACACCACAGATGTCCTGGCCCAGTGACGATGCTCACTGCTCTGTGAGGATGTGTGCATGGCGTGCCAATCCTTTCCACTGAGCGGGGCATCACTCCAAGGCAACCCTGTCACCTGAGAATGGGGAGGTGGTTGTGGCAAGACCCAGGTGGGCAGCAAGCACTGCAAAGGTGCCATCACCGGGCAAGGCCAGGCCGAGGGCAGAGGGGCTGACCAAGCAGCTGGACCGGGCCGGATCTCTGGCCCATACTGCCCCCGCCCGAACCCTCAGCTCACATATGCTCTTAAAACACAAGCAAGCCACGGGGGAGCGGGTGCCCCTACCACACCAAGGGAGGCTGGATGCTGAAGAACCTCTACCAATCAGAAGGAGACAAGAGCAAAGGGATATAAATACTGGTCTTGCAAAATAAAGACTTCTTCAAAGAAAAACCACAGGGCGGGGGAGATGTTGGCTCAGAGTCCGTTCCTACTTCCTTCTTCCCTGACAACACCATGGTTTTGTTCCAATGACCTCTGCTGGCCAGCAGTGACCATGTGCTTTACAGAAGCAGCGCACTGCCCTGCTTTGCACGTCCTGGCCCAGGACACGAGGCCCCACTCAGAAGAGCAAGCTGTGAGGAGCGCTTCCAGGGAGAAGTTCCTCTGGATAATAAGCCCCCAAAGAAGTGCTGTTTCCTTCAGGCTATGTCATGGACATAAGGCTGGGTGTTCTGCTGTAGCTTTGTGACCGGAAGGAAAACCACCTTCTCCCCCTCCTTTTCTTTCTCTTCCATTTTCTCTTTATTGGACACCATCAGAGTAACGAGGGAATTTCTAGAACTTCCTTGTCTTTGGTGCAAAGAGATGAGAGCATTTATCTTGAACGACAGCTCTAAAAGAAGCAGTGCGGAGAAGTCACGCCCAACAGAGGACATGCTGCATGCTTCTGCCATCCTGGTTCATGGCCCAGGTGGAGGCTTGGCTGCTGCGATCAGACCAGACTGTTTCACCACCCATCAGTGTGAGCTGCTCATTCTCACGGATCTTCTCATGCCACCACTGTACACCTTTGTTGCGCACTCTCTGGCTTCTACCTGCTTTTCTCCCTCCAACTAGATTAATTCTCCAATTACACAAATTTAAATCAAATAATTGTTGACCATTTCAGAGACGCATTCATGAGAGGCGTTTCTCAGAGCCATCATCTCGGAGGTAGCATCTCTCACTTCCTGTTGTTTGCTCTTTGTGAGTCACCATTGGCACAAATGCCACTCTGCATCTGTCTGTAGGTGCAGGTCCTGCCAGGTGTCCTGCAGAGGGAGTGGATGGGTAGAAAGGCTCAGGTCCTGATTTGTTTTGCTTGGAATGATGAGGCTCGCGGACAGCCTTGGAGTCTTGCTGGCTCATTCCTCTCGGGTGATGCTGGCTGTGATGTTTCAACCCCATGCAAAAATCTGCCAAAGCTCGATGCAAAGAAATAAGACCTAGGAAAACTGACCCCTGGGAAGAAACTGCTCCTGTACACCTCGATCTCTTTTTGCCTTCCTGAGTCACACAGCATGAAACCCACACCCATCTATGCCTACAGCAAATATATGTGGGCACCCATGGAATCCACAGTGTCATTTAACACTGACTGGGCAGCTTTTGGGTATTTTTGGCGGGGGGGTGGTACCAGAGATAGAACTCAGGACCTTGTGCTTGTGAGGCAGGAGATGGCACCACTGAGCTAAAGCCCCGCCCCTGATTAGGCAGTTTTTAATAATGGGTCAAAGTAAGCTCACTTAGAATAACTTGTGTGTTCTTGCACATTTGGGAACTTTGCTTTCCAAAGGAACATAAGCAGATATGGACATGAAACCATGCAAATCATTGAACTACATATGAGTTTTAAATGAAATATGTGCTATAGTTACAACTGTTTACTCCCCTTACTTTTTGCCTCTTTGATTTTGGTTGTTTGTGTTATAGTTCTCAAGTTAAACCCTATGTGAGAAATTTTTACAAGGTTTGCTCCTTGGACTCTGAGGTCTGAAAAAAATCATTAGCTTCTCCCTGAGGGTGGGGCAGGAAAGGAGTTTCTACCATGTACATTTAAGAAACATCAGATGTTACAAAACAAAGCAAGTTCTTTGCTATTAAGTCTGAGCAACTGCCCAGAGAGTGGGTCTGACATGCATCATTCCCTAACGGACCGTGACGTCCAGCCACGCTGGGAATGAACGTCTTGTGGGCTTATCATTGCTCAGGACACACTGTGGGGAAGCCTGTGCTGGTGCCTTCTGCAAGTGGGGAGGCCAGGAACTAGGAATCCAGTGTGCTTGTTTCCTTTGGGTTGAGATATTGGGTTGTGTGGTCAACAGATCCATTCAGTGGCTTCAAATTCATTTTTCCATCTTCTCATTGTTTACTGCCAGTTCAAAGTTCCATACCAAAAAAAAATTATTATCAAAATGTCACATTCTAATACTTTGGGGTAATTTTAAAACAAGTCTTACAGAATCACACAAGTTCTTAAAAGTTCAAAGTAACCAAGACTTCTTAAAGAAAAATAAATTTTTCCAAAAAAACCCTACAAATGTTAGTAAAACATACTTTAATTAGTTGTAGGATTTTTTCAAGTTGTGAAGGCGACATCCACAGTAGCATCATGATCTCTGTATGCTCAAAGGAACTGACAATGACTTATGTAGAATCCAAAGGATGATACCTAAAACCCTATTCCCAATAATAATGGGTGTCCAGACTGAAGTGACATTTAAAACTCCTAATAATTTTTGAAAAAAGTCAGAAAAATATTCTGTACTTTCACATTGAAACTCAGGAAGACTATTTAGCAAAAAAATTTTGCAGATAGTTTTTTAATACAAAAATGTCCCTATGCATGAGCCTACCATCTTAGCATGATACCCAGATGGCTATATTGGGAAAATTAAAATTAAACAGATAAAAGCAGATCACGTTACCCTAAAAGACTATACAGGGAGCACAAGCATCAATCACATCTTCCTCAAAACAAATTTCTGACGCTGTGTGAGCCATACACATCCTTTCTCTAGCATAGATTGAAACTCCACAAGGGCAAAACTTGCTACATCCCATGGTTCCTGAGCTGGAAGGCAGCATGTCCATCAGAGACTATTCCAACCCTACAGAGAGCTGCCAACGTTGGCCTGCCTCTTCCTCCTTTCCTGACTTTTTGTCCTTTCTCTGTTCCTTTTCTGAGAACTGCTTTCCATATGTTCTTGAATTACCCAACCTTTTTCTTGCTGCCTGCCTGCATCATCAGGTGGTTCTGCCTGTAATACTGCTCTGATATCTGAAAGACCCCATACCACGCCTCAGCCTGCCTGAAATTTGTATCCCCTGAGTTTCAGTTCTGATCAGCCCCCCAGAATTGTGTTTCTTAATCACTTTGTGCCTCTGATTCCCTTAAGGGTTGGCACTACCAACGACTTGCGCTTTCTGGGAATTTTACTGTACGTTTTATTTATTCATACATTCACATATATACATATATCTATATGAATGGCAACTTTATTAGGGCACTTCTTTGTGAGTTCAAAAATCATCATTTTGGTCCATTAGTTTAGCATAATTTTCTCTTCCTCCTGTGGGCTGAAAATATCTGAATGATGGAATGGATATTTCCAACCTCCTGATGTTACTACTATATTAGAGGAAAAATCTTCTCTTAAAGGTATGTGGCAGTGTTAATTTCTATCTGAAACAATAGGATTGAAAGAACTATAGATGTAATAATTTTGTTTACCCAAGAAATAAGTAACTTATTCTCCTAAAGTTTTAAAGTCCTGCTTTGCTCTACCCTTAGCCTCCCCTTGCTTGATTGAGATGTGACTGACAAGTATAAACTGTACATTTTTATCATGTGCAAAGTGACATTTTGACATCCATGTACACTGTGAAATCATTACCACAATTAAGCTAATGTGCAAATCCATAACCTCACAGAGTTACTGAGTTTTTCTTTATTAGTGATCTGAACTCTTATTTATGGTCTTAGCAAATTTCAAGCATATAATACATTAACTACAATCTCCATGCTGTATATTAGGTCTTTAGACATAATCAACCAAAAACTGAAGAACTTTAGTATTTGGCCAATGCTCCCTCATTTCTTTCACCTGCCAGCCCCTGGTGACCTCCCTCCTACTCCCTGTTTTCCATGAGTTTGATTCTTTGGGATTCCCATATAGGCTAGAGAACATGTGGTATTACCTTGCTGTGCCTTAGCATAACATCGCCCAGGTTCATCCACGGTGTTCCTAATAATGGAATTCCTTACATTTTTAAGGCTGAGAAATATTTTATTGTATATAGGCACAAATGTTTCTTTTATCCCTTCATCCTTCAATGGACACTTACATGGCTTTCATACTTGACTATCAACAACCTACAAATGAATGTCTACCAGCAATATTCATAACTGCCAAAACTTGGAAGCACCCAAGGTGCCCTTCGCTAGACAAATGGATACTAACATGTGGTAACCTATAAATGGAGCATTACTCATTGATAACAAGAAATGATCTACCAAGTCAGGAGAAGACGCAAGGAAAATTAGATGGACAATGCTAAGAAAAGGAAGCAAACCCCAAACGGCTACATACTATATGGCATTCTGGAAAAGAGAAAACTATGGAGACCCCAAAAGGATCAGCAGCTCCCAGGAGTTAGGAAAGGAAGAGGGATGAATAGGCATTTAATAGAGGATTTTTAGAGTAGTGAAACTGCTCTGTATAACATTTTAATGGTGGATACATATAATTTTGCATTTGTCGTAAGTAGTAGAATGTACAGCACCAAGCATGAACCTTAAAAATAATGTACATTTTTTAAAAATTTAACTTAGGATTAGTTTCGTTAACTGCAGAATAATAACCATAATGTCAACTCCATAAGGCTGTTGAGAGTATCAAATGCGATGAATATCTATTAGAACTCTGGCACATAATTGTTCAGTAAGCCAGGCCCTCTTCAGAGAATTCTCTCAATGACCTACTGGACAAACAGCATGGACCTTTCTGCAATTATTTCCTACTCCCTGTAAAAGCATCAAGATCAAAACTTTCAGCTGGTTATTATATTTTGACTCCTTGGCTCAATAAAATAATTGGGAATCAATTTATTTAGCAAATACTTGTGCAATCCAAGTGCTCTGTATCGCAATGAGGACAGTTTATTTTTAAATGTGAAAAACAGCCTCTACTCTCTAGAAGAAGCATTAAATCTATCTGGGAAGATAAATGAAAAGTAAAGCATTAACTCACAGTTATATACAATGAGTTGAAAAATGAGTGCTTTATAAGTACTGTGGAACTTTTTTTAAAACTGGAGATCTTAGAATAGGAGAAGGCCCTGTGGCACTGGTTAACCATTTTCAAAAGGTTTGCAAAAGGAGACTTGTGGTAAGTGGGCCCATGAAAATACTAGCCTTTCTTCAAACTTGATGTTGTGAAGGATTCCATGTGTGAAATTCTGAATATTGTCTTCAACTTTCTCTGTGACAAAATCAAAGGACTGCTTCTTAGAAGATGGCTTGTAATTCTATGAGAAAAAAATTAACTTTAAAAGGAATGGTTTGTTTGTTTTGGTCCCGGGGATCGAACTCAGGACCTTGCGCTTGTGAGGCAGGCAGGGACCCCAAAAGGAATGGTTTTTAAAAATTGTTTATGTGAGTTATTAAAAAAAGAGACAAGAAGCTATTGAAATTATAGACACATACCTTTTTTCCAAACATAAATTTTTGGATAACATTATTTTAAAATAAAGTCACTTAAAATTGTATTTTGTGAAGTATATTTTCTATAATTCTAGCTCCTCTTTGCTATAATAATCCACTCAAAAATACGAAGAGCCTTCTACAAATGAGGGCGTGAGGAAGGCGGCATTTCAATAGAACGATTGCTAGATACATAGCGCGAGTGCTTTTAACGTTAATGCCCTGTCCAAAAGCGAGGGGCTGTGCTGTGCTCAGAAGTCCATGACCTGGGCCTTCTCTTTGGCGGGTGGGCACCCGCGGAGGGGCCTCGGCTCTGCTCGGTTGGAGGCCACTCGGAGAGGCTCGGGGGCTGACCAGGGTGCCCCAGTCTGTCTCCGTGAACGCCCGGGTCATGTTCCTGTGCAGCCCACAGGCGACTTCCATGGAGCTGGACGAGGGTTCTGCTCAGCTGGACAGCAAAGCTGGGAGGACAGGCGGTGGCGGCAGCACTCTTTAGCTTTCTGAAGACAGAGTCTTAGGTAGGAAGGGGATGTGGAACTTCGCGAGGTCCTTCTCCGTGCCGGTGGTTTCTCCAAAGGGCGAGGGCCCACTGCTCCTCGGGGCTGGAACCGCCTGACTCTGGCCCCCAGAACCCCTTGCTCTGCCAAGTTCGATGCCACTCTCATCTTCTTCCTCTTTCCGCAGACTGCTGTCTTCTGACTGGACAGGTTGTAGAGGTCAGGCCTCCCAGCCTCGGCCTTCCTGCCCTGAGGCCTCCAACACCTGAACTCAGCAGCACGACGTTCACCTCCTTCCACCAGGAAGAACGCCAGCTTCCTCTTCCGGTTTTGGAACCTCAGGCTCCACAGGCTCCACACCCTCAGCCACTTCTTCTTACTGCGCCCCGTGCACATTTGCGTTTGCTCTGTCCGCCTCCCCCACCGCTGGGGCTCCTCCTCCCTGTTCTGCGTGGGGTGTAGGGGTTCTTGGCCTCAGGCTGCACGTGGTTCTTCTTCAATTTTTTTATTAGTACGTTTGCAATGCATAATGATTGCATGTCTTGTCGGGAATTGGTATGTGTACACAATACATTTTAATACTGTTTTGTTTTGTTTTTTCTGTTTCCTTACCCCTCCCCTCTCTCCCTGATTCTTCCAGCTCTTGGTTGGAAGAACCCTCCTTCACGTTTGCAGAAGCTCTGTTTTCATCATTTTCTCCTTTCAGTTCTTTTCCCCATCCCCTTTGCCTCCCCCCTCCAGACTCCCTCTATCTCTTGTTGCTCCATCTATTTGGAAAGGATCTTCCTAGTTTCTCTGTATTGGTCTTATATTTACATTTTCCTCTCTTGAAGACTGCCTTCACTGTCCTGTTCCTCAGCAAGACTGACTTTGTTTCCTTTCTCCATCTCCAAATCAGTTTTCTCTGAAAGTTTTTCCTTTTCTTCTGTTTTCCTTGACTAAGGGCTTGGTCATTTCCAGCAGCAGAAACATCTTCAGCAAAATTGAGTGCAGACACATTTCTCAGAAACATCTCATGGATTTCTCGACCAAGCCAGGCAGGGGTTACACATCATGGGTGACTCCTCTGTAGCTCAATGTGGGAGCTCTGCTTTGGGGTCTCCACTTGACACCCGGCTCTGCAGTGCTGTCCCCAACTGCACATGCCCTGTAGGAGTAGAGTCATCCACTTGCTCATGTGTAACTGGGCTTACAGCAGCTCTGTGTGTGTGTGTGTGTGTGTGTGTGTGTTCACATGTGCTTGCTTGCATGCACTGGGAATTGAACCCAGAGCCTTCACACTGGGATACATTCCTAGCCCTTTATTTTATTTTATTTTTTAATATAAGATCTCACTACATATCTCATTTTAATGAGAAGTATGGAAGACAAGAATGGGTATTGTGAGAGGGAACAATAAGAAGGACCAGATTTCGATGTGGGAAGGAGCTGGAGGAGTTGTCTCAGAAGTGGCAGGTGAACTGGGACCTGGTGCATGAGTAGGAGGTAGCTGGTGAAGAGGAAGGGGAAAGGGTTCCCAGCTCTGAGGTAGACAGGTGTGCAACTGCTTCAAGGTTAGGAAGAGCCTGGAGCAATGGCTGGAGACATTTAAAAAGGACACTGCCTCAGTCATTTTCTCATTCCTGCGACACAGCACCCAATACATGCAAAGTAAAGGAGGAGAAGTTTATTGGGGCTCACAGTTTTTAGAGGTTTCAATCCCTAGTTGGCTGGCTCCAGGGCAGAAACAGCATGGTGGGGCAAGTGTGTGGCAGCAGAAAGCTGCTCAAGTCATGGCTGGGAAGCAGAGAGAGAAGGGAGGAGCTGGGGAGTGAGATGCAACTTCCAGTGACCCACCTCTTCCGGCCAGCTACGTCTCCCCAAAACCATAGCAGGTGCAGCAGTGCACTGCCACAGTCCAATTACTGAGTGTGTGAGGCTTCAGAGGGATGCCCAAGTATAAACTGTAAAGGACACTTAGCTAAAGTTGGGAGAGCAAGGAGGGACAGGTAGGAAGTGGGATTGGTGAGGGCCTAGCAGTGGGATCCTGGCAGTGGGTTGGGATTTTATCCAAGAACAATTATTCAAGAGAGTGAAGAGATAGCCTACAGAATGGGGAAAATTCCTCTGGTATAGCACTGATACCTATAATATATAAACAACTAAAAAATGAGGCCCCAAAACAAAAGACCAAATCAAAACAATGGACAACCGAAAAGAATAGACACTTCCCAGAAGAAGCACAAAGTACGTGAAAAAGTGCTCAGCATCTTTGGCCACTAGGGAAATGCAAGTCAAAATGACTGTGAGATTCTATCTTACTCCAGAAAGAATGGCTACCATCAGGAGAACTCAAAAAACAACAAATGCTGGACAGTATGTGCAGTAAAAGGAAACTTCTATATTCTTGATGGGAATGCAAACTAGCAAGCCACTATGGAAATCGGTGTGAAGATTCCTCATAAAATGAAAACAGAAATTCCATTTCACCCAGCTATACCTCCTCTGGGTATTTTGGCAAAAAACTAAAAACATAACGTTACAGTGGTACCTGCACATCCATGTTTATAGCAGCCAAATTCACAATACTGTAGCTAAATTTTAGAAACAGCCCACATATCCATAAACAGATAAATGGATAAAGAAAATGAAGTACTACTCAGTCATGAAGAAAGAGAGTATAATATTAATATTAAATGAAATAAATCAGATGCAGAAAATTAAGTATCACATGGTTTCTTTATATGGTAAACCAAAATATAAATAACTTAAAGAACAAAATAAAGGAGAGAATTTGGAAACAGGGAGGTAGACATTTTGGAGCTGAGGAAGCAGATATGACGAGGAGGGTGAAGGGAACATGTGGGGAAAGGAGATAAAAATGATCAAGATAATATATATCATATATTGAGATTATATATGGGAAAAGCAACTTTTACCTAATGATTATAATATGATAGCACACACTAAATATAATGTAGCAATATGCTATCTGGTTCTTAGCAAACGCTAATAAGGACTCATTTTCACATCATTACTCACATAAAAATGGGTTGAATATGAGATTTCAATCCTAAAGGCAGGTTCATGGAATGCTGTATTTCATCTCTGAGTCTCTCAATCGTGCACATTACTATGACAGACTTAAGCTTCTCCGTAAGACACTAGTTCTTAGCTGGACAATGCCATTAAGGTGCCACAATTCCTTTCTGAACCAAGAGCATCATTTCTTTAAGTAGTTACATTATCACTTAAAATACTTTGAGGGTATAATTCCTTAGAATGCAAAGATATGAATACTACTGTTCTCAACAACATATATTCATTAGACACCTACTGTGATAGGCACTTGAACTGTGACAATACATCAAGAACGGCCCTGCAGGAGCTAGGGTCTGAAGAGCCAAGTTTTGGGGGGGCCTGACAGAGAGAGAGGCAGAGGTGGGTGCTGCAGGCAGGAGTCCATGCAGAGTTACCAAAATGAGTGGGAATGCCCTGAAAACTTTCCAGGACCAAGTAAGCTTGGGCTGGGAATCAAAGAGGAGGAGGCCTTTAGAAATAATCCACTCAGAAGACCCCAAATACAAACTGTGATTTCACTATAAGGTATGAAAATATTGGTACCGAATGCATTGTTCACTGAAACAGAAGTCTTCTTCCTACGCTTCTCATGAGTGGGAAAATCCACCATTAGGGAAATTCAACCAGAGCCAGTTAATTAACTTGAGAAATTTCCACACTTTAATTAGAAGCAGGAGCTCACAAGAGAAGATCTATTTTGGATCCAGTGTTAACATTAACAAAGATGGGTTCTTCTAACACATGATTTTCTTAAAAGAGGCCAAAATAATATTATCTTACCAAATCTTGGTGCCAGAGTCATTTAACTGGTTTGATTTACTTCCAGTATTTTACCATATAGTTAAATCCAATAGAGAACTTGTCTTAGTCTCTTAGATAAGAAATAAATTTGTTATCTTAAAATTTGAAATTTAATTTTAACTCATATTTTTAGTTTGTACCATATAGAGTAGTATAAATTCACTTATAATTTCAAGATTATAAGATTACATTTTGAAGTTTCAAGGCCAGGTTTCTTATACAGGATCTGATGACCAAAAGAACATCTCCTTTATTCATTCCATACAGGATTTATTCGGGCAAATCTGTGGAGAAAGTACTATCTACTAAAGAAAGTAGGATATATGATCCAAAACTTTGGTGAATGTTTCAATTGAATTTTTTAAAAAAATTATTACAGTAAAAAACATCTTGCCATTGATGCCCCTCAAAATACTTTCCCCTCTTTAGACACACTTATCTCATCTTTCCTGCCATTTTCTGAAAGTTCTGAAATTCCTCTTTTGTGACTGTCTTTTCCTGACTGCTTCAGAGTCTTGAAGAAATTCAATATGTTTGCAGCAATTTCCATCAAATAAAAACAGTATGCCATGTCCTCATCCACCTTACTCATGGATCTAGCACCATGTGAATTCTGGGTCTTCCCCAGACACAAAGCCCATAGAAAGTGTTATGGCTTGTGTCTAGATGTCCCCTCAAAGCCTCATGTGGGCAGAGGAGGGACTTTTCAGAGGTGGCTGAATCTAGGGTGTGTGACACTGGGGTAAAGTGTGTGATGCTGGGATCAAGAGTGTGTGATTACTCAGTTAGTCCACTGACTGGTTCAGCATACTTCTCAGTGTGAATAATGGGAAGGCCCACCCTGGGTGTAGGTGGCACCACCCAAAAGGCTGGTATCCTGGAAGTGATAAAAGGGAGAGGCTGCTGCTGCTTGCTGCTTTGCTACCTGCTCACCATGAACTGTTTCTCCTCTGCAATGCCTCTCTGCCAGGCCACCCTACCTTGGAACCAGCTAACTATAGACTGAAACCTCTACAAACTTTGAGCTACAATAAATCTTTTCTCCTTTAATTTGGGTGTTGGGTATTTTGTCTCAGCAATGAGAAAACTAGCTAAGACAAAAGGTCAATGTTTTCAGTTGATTCAGGAATTAAGGCAGGCACAACAGTGCAACTAAAGACACTCAGAAAAAAACTGTTTCAGGAAGTGGCAAGAATAGTGGGGTAAATGTGTTCAAAGTGAAGGGAGTGTTTTAAGGGGGATTAATGACAATTTGTCTTTTGCTGTAATTATTTTTCAAAAAATTTAAATATTCACTGTATGTTTTGATCCCACGCTGTGTAAGAGCGACTATGAGGAATATTTGATTTTTAGAAATACGTAAAGAGCTCACAAGAGCCAATCTATTTTTACTTCATTAAAAAATTAATTACTTAATTTTTAAGAAGCTGTATGGAGTTTACAGAACAATTAATCCAAAATTAGCCTTTCTCAGTATACTGTCATCCCTAGCACCTCATTACCCCACCTGGTTCTACCTGGTACTAAATAGTTGCACAGTGCAGAACATTTGCTATAATTAATGAGCTAAAAATGTCACACTGTCATTAAGGAAAGTCCACAGCAGCTTACATTAAGGTTGAGTCATGAATTCTGTGAGTTATGACAAATGAAAAATAACACGTACCCATTGTGACAATACAACACGGAATGGTTTCACAACTCTATACAGTCCCTGTGCTCCATCTACACATCCCTCCTTCCTACCTGCCAGCCCTGGAAACCATAGACACTTCCGTTGTGTCCACAGCTTGGCCTTGCTTAGAATGCTGCAGAGTTGGAAGCAGAATATGCAGCCTTTTCCGATTGCCTCCTTTCATCCAGCAGCACTCGGGTAGGGTAGGGTTGTTTATATCACTAAATAAGCTTCCACTATACAGGTGCACTGCATTTCACTTACTCCCTGAAGGGCACCTTGGTTGCTTCCAAGTTTTGGAACTACTACAGGTATTGTGTTCCGAGTTTTGAGTAGAACCAAGTTTTTAGCTTGTTTGGTAAATGTAAGGAGAGCTGTTGCTGGATCATAAAAGCAGAATTAGTTTTGCAAGAAACAGGCAGTCTTCTAAAGTGGCCACATTATTTAGCACTGTCACCATAATAAGTTGGAGAGATTCTTTTTCAAACTCCTTGACAGATTTTGGATTTTAGTCATTTGAATACTTATATGGTAGTAGCTCATTGTTGTTTAAATTTCAACTACCTTTTGACATATGATGTTGATAATCTTCTCATATTGCCATCTGCATATCTTCTTTGCTGAGGGAAGTCTTCAGATCTTCTGCTCATTTTTTAATAGAGATACTTGTTTTTTTTCTTGTTGAATTTTAATAGTTATTTGTTCAATGCTATTGACATAACCTTTCAATTCTCTTTCTCATTTTTGTGCAGGCAGAAGTTTTCTTGGTTTTTTTAATAATAAATACAATGATCCAATAAATATCTTCTGTGTGCTTTTCTCTTGGGATAAATCTTAAACATGAATCACTAGGTTAAATTATGCAAACATTTTTATGACTTGTGATGTATCTTTTCCAGACTGACTTACTACAAAGTTGTTCCAAATGACCACACAAGAATAAGTGAGTTTGGGGCTAGGCTCACAGCTAAGTTCCCAATATCAGGACTTAGAATGTCAAATGTGTGAAATAAATTTAGTAGTATTGTCCATGAAAGTGAGGTCACATCTTCTGTGTCTTCAAAGGCATCATAACTCATCGAGTTCAGTGTCTCACATATTAAAGTGCCCAATAAATATTTTTAATGAATACAGAAATAAATGAGTAAGTGGAACCATTTGTCCTATTTTTTATATTATCTCAATATATTAAGTGCCCTGAGGTCTTTTCTTTAAAATTGTTCATCACAAGATTTGGGTGAGTCATCAAACTGGATAGACATGGTCAAGTGAAGATGGTCGGAGACCCAGCCTTCACTTCTGAAGCTGTTTATGTCACTTGAGGCAGACCGGGGTCAGGAAAAATAGAAAGGGACACGGAAATAAAGTCCTTACATACAACAATAGCAAGATTCTAGCTGGAAGGCCATCACCAAACACCACGCTCAAAGACAGGAGTGGCGGGGTTGGTCACCCATGGACTGTCCCCATGGCTCTACGTGGGTGCGTTTTCTTACAATTTACAGCCTCGTACCATGGCAGTTACTTTGTGTTGTACAACGGGGTCCTCCCCCAGTCGAAGTTGATTGGTTTATGGGTAGACGCGTAAACCATATTAGACACATGAGTCCTTTATCAGGGAATTGAGAAGACATGCCAAACTGTCAGGATATTCTGCAGGAAGGAATACAAGATATGCTGTAGTTTCACTTTATTTCACTTGTTAGTAGTTATGTCAATTATTTCCCAGGAAAAACCTAGATGAAACCTTGCTGTCTCATTCCACTCAAGGACAGTTTGCCAGTTCCACATGTCAAAAGAGAAGGAGGCAAAGTCACATGACAGATAGCTTAATCTCTTGCAGTCCAATCAGACAGGAATAACCAAGAGACCATGGCCTATTCCACGTCTCCACTTTTTCCTAATGATTGCAAACAGATGGCAGCTATACTATTTAAAGAACAGTAGATCCTAGAATTTGGCCACTTTCCAAAGCCAAATGAAAGAAGGAGCAGAATTCATCTGGCTCAGTAACAGAAGACAACTAAAAATAGGCCCCAGCCGGATCCCAGAGAGGTTGCCAGTTGCTAGGCAGAAGCCTTCTCCTCTGAGGTTGAAGGGTCCTCCATCCACAAGTTCCACATAGCCATCAACTTGTCTCGTAGCTTTAGTCCAGGGTTGTGCTCACTTAACGTCCATCTCTATGCTTTTCCATTTTTTACTAATTTAAGATGCAGGCTAAGATAATTTACAAATCAAAGCAGGTCTGGGTTTTCTTAGCCTTTGAGTCCAAGTGTGATATCCCCAGTTCTCAGAGTATCTCCCAAATGCTCTTACTTCATTCTGAAAAGCACTGATTTCCTTTAGTTGCAGAAGTGACAGAATTAATTCAGGGCAATGGAACCTTACAGGGATGTCCCCCTAAGAGGCACAATATTATAGATAGGTAAGTTAGTTAGATATCTTGTTGGCAGGTAGACAGAGCCTCCCTTAAGGCACCAGCCCTCCAGGAGCCAACACAGCAAGGAACCAACATGGGGAACAATTGAGGCACATTCACTGGTTAGTATTATAGAAAGGAAAAGAAGTACTACTTCCCCTAGAGATAGAGAGCAGTGATTGATATTCTAAATGGGAAATTCCTTGTATGTGACTTGTCTTCCCATTTGATCCCCATTTAATCAATATTAGCTGGGTGACTGTACTTGTAATCTTATTGGTTGGTCATAGTTTTGTCCCAGTTTGTACCCCCCTCACCACCTAGCTTTGCTGTATAAAACATCTTTGAAATGTGGGGTGGGCAGGCAGCCCACTTTCCGGTCCCCCTTCTGTCTCTCTTAGACAGAAGCTTTCTTTCTCCCAATAAATTTTTCTTACTCTTAACCTCCATTGTTCCTAGAATTCATTCTTCAATTTTAAAGAACACAAACTCTCATTTCAGATATCTAGTAGGTTTGGGAGTTACATCTCTTCCCCCTATATCAACAACATCAGTTATAATCTGATATAACATAAGGTGCTTTAATTAAATCGCCATTGGTTTCTTTGGGGGACAGTTACTAGAATTTCTGGGTTTTTCCACAGATGGGGTGGTTGGGTATGCAATACCAGTCTCTCAGGGCGAAGCAGATACTTTTATGTGTGCTGCAGTGAACATGAGTTTAGAATTCTGACCCAAGCAGTCAGATGAGGAGCATCAGGCTGGCAAATGGGGCAGTTCACTTTAGGAGAAAGGAAAATGAACGGGCGTCACTGATGCTCTCAGCTGTCTAGTGCACTGTTCTCAAGAGATCATGATTCTTTATCCATTGAGAAAAGGAAACAAACATAAGCAAACACTGAAGAAATGCACAAATGCAGCCCTGAACAAAAGAATCCAGAAACAAAGTGGTATGTGATCTGTAAGATTTATACCAAGTAAAAGTAATCAAGCCTGCTTAAAGTCAGAGTGTCTCTACAGAGCTGGAAATCGGCAGGGGCCATGAGGAATCCTTTGTTATCCCTTGGCCTAAGTAGATGTCTTCCACTCATAATCATTTAACATAGTATATGCTTATAATTAGTGCACTTTTTTGCAGATATGCCACTCTTTAATAAAAGGGGGAAAATAATAAGCCACAACTAAAAGCACAATGTATGGCAGTGGCTGATTAACTATATAGCTATTATCAGCTCTTTCTATGTTAACTTGTAAATTATATATGATAATTATTTTGAAACACTGGTTGATACTTCTGTATGACCATTAAATCAAGTTTTATTCTTCCACTAGGTATTTGTTACCAGTGAATAGCCTCTTCCTCTTAATATTGGCAAAGTCTGACCTAGACTTAAGTGTGGACTGTCTTACACATCTCCACCCACACCACAGCAGTGCTCATGGATTTCCATAACCTTGCTGGCCCTAAAACTCAGCCAGTTCTCAGGGGTTCCAGTCATTAGCAACATCTGCTTCAATTTGAACTACTTTTTTTTTTTTTGTGGTTCCGAGGATTGAACTTGGGACCTTGTGCTTGCAAGGCAGGCAGCAGAACTGAGCTAAATCCCCGGCCCTGAACTACTTCTTTATTCAGTGTATTTCATAAATATTGGATGGGTCCAGGTAAATTTTATAACCTAAATATGATTTAGCTCCATGGAACTGTCCAATTTCCTGCCTGTGTACACTCTTGGTCTGATTCTTAAAACTTCTATATACTTTTCCATTAGTCATTTTAATTATATTAGACTGATTATTTATCCAAGTTAAATTTTTATAAACAAAATTTATTTTGAATTCCCCACCACTTGGGGCACCAGCAAATGTTTACTGACTTATTCGTGCCAATACAAACATGGACCTTGCAGTCTGGGTGCCTTAAAGAGATCCTGTCCACGTTACAACTCTGTCTGCAGACCAGGAAGCCCGACTGGCTTCCCCTCTGTGTACACAAGTCTCCACTGACATTTATCTGTCTGCATAAATTTTCTCACCCAGTAGTAGTGATAGAATACTTTGATTCTTCCATAAAGCTCAGTTTTCACCTAGAGACTCCATCTAGGTGCACAATTACACATAATTAATATTAAGCCCCACTGCTGGTTTCTGATATGGATAGAGGATGAGGTCCTCATGTGTGATTTCCAGACATGCTTTGGTGAAGGATGTGTCAAAGCAGGGCTGCGAGCATAATGGCTTATCCCCACACGGAGCAAGACTGGACAGACACTGAAAAGTCAAATCTAAGTAAAACTTCTTAATGTCTCACACTTTGCTGTTAAAATGATATTTTCTTGGGCTATGAAACATGACTTCTTTTTAAATAATTAACCCGTAACTTGTCTGCTATGTGTTCAAAAGAAATTTGAATTTCTACTTGATAGTCTTGGTAAATGATAAAGTCATGAGTTTTTCAATCTGATTTAATTGATGGAACAGTTCATACATTTATTATTTTGCTAAATTTTTGACATATTTTTCCATGAATCATATTTATCATATAAATGCAGCATACAAATGAGTTTCATTTTTACTTCCTTTACTCGGGCTTCACTTAAAAGCTCAAATGTCTTCATGGCGGTTATGACAAAATATACCTACAGTAGGGTATGAGCATGGCCTAATTTGCACATGAAATGTTTTACTTTGTTTCATTTTCCCCTTTCCCCTGATCTTACCTGCTAGGAACACAGCATCCTAAAGACAGAGTCATAAGGCAGGCCTCCCTCCAAAACAGGTCCTTTCCCAGTACTCAGACTTATTCCAGAATGGTAAAGGTTTTGATATGGGATTTAAGCCCTCTACTCTATAGCCTTCTATATCCTCTGCTTGGAGATGAATGTTTTATTTCATATATATTAATATTATGAACACTTTCATAACCAATCCTAGTTGTGAAGCAGGTAGTATTTTAACAGCTTTCACACAGGCCTACAAATGATCAGTTAATCGGAACAGGGACCTCATAACCCGAATGAGAATCACGAACAATTTATTTTTATGTGGATGGCATGATATGTCCCAGCAATAGATACAAATATTATTATATGGAAAGATATTCAACCTCTATCATAATAAAAGTCAAATTACCACCAATCTGATATCTTATTTTTTCATATATAAAATGAGCAGTATCACATGTAATAACATTATGTAAACAATGGCGAGAATATACATTAACAACTTTTTTTTGTACCACTGAGGATTGAGTTGAAGGCCTTTGCATTGAGCTACGTCCCTAGCTTATTGTTTCACCTTTTGTTTTAAGAGAGGGTCTCACTAAATTACAAAGTTGCCCAAGCTGGGCTCAAACTTGTAATTCTCCTGCCTCAGCCTCTCAGAGTGCTGGGATTATAAGCATGCACCACCATGCCCTGCTAACTGCTATAACTTCTATGGGATATAATTTGGCAACAGTTACCAAAAGCGCTAATGCATTTATACTATGATCTTACATTTCTCTTTCTGGGAATTTATTTCACAAATATATTTGTACTATGTAAAGACTACTCATTGAAGAATACTCATTGGAGCATTAGGGTTGTAATAGCAATGGACTGGAAGCAACTGATATGCCAGCCATCTTATGAGAGAAATTAAGTTTGGAACAATCTGCAGACATTCTTTTTGTGTACAGAATTGGAATGTTTTCCAGGACACACATGCAGTGCAGCACTCTTTATGCAAGAAGAGATGAGAACAATGAGCATGCACTCCTATAATGCATCTCTGGCAGCAAATTCAAGAAGTCGATAATGGCAGTGGCCATGAAGGAAGAGGCTGGGTCACAGGGGTGAAAGTTACCATCTCCATCACATCTCCTTTCCTTGGTTTTCAACTTTGAAATTGGTGAATAAATTACCTACTAAAAATATAGTTAAAAAAATAAAGAAAACACATTTTCCTGATCAGTGATCTTCTCCAGCTAAGATTTAAAATGCCATCCTAATATCAGAAACAAGACCCAGGACATGTTTAGTTGGCACAAGCTCATTTTTCTTCCAACATCTGCAGTGAACTTGCAGGACCTATTTGTCTTCATATTAAACAAGTCAATGCCTGTGGATGGATCACCTGGCTCTTTGACTCTTGAATCTGGTGGTGGTGTTTCCGTCCCTCGTGGGTCCTGGACCCTTCCTATTTAGAACTGTGGTTGGGGCCCAGGAGCACTGCAGTTTCTGTGTTGTGTCCTCTTACCATTGTGCTTGGAAGTGGCATAGCACCTCAAGCCAAAGTCCCTCCTTTCTGCTCTAGGAGAGCAGAGTCCTCCTCCAGGGCACGGCTTTGTCCAGTCACATACAGGGACTAGTGCAATTCTGTGAACTGAATCCTGGCTTCTCCAACTTCCGCACTGATCCAAAACTCCCTCTTACTATTACAAAAGTAGCACTCCCAATGAATTTGTATCTTAAAGCCCCCAAAATGATTATATACTTTCTCCGAAATACCTAGACTCTGGCATAGGACTCACCTCTTTCCAGAAAAGACTTGATATTGTATATGGAAAGAATGCAAAAGCAAAAACAAACAAGCAAACAAAAAGACAGGACCATCTGTCCTTTCCTTCATACTGATTAGGCTGAACAGAATAAATTCAAGTTAGTTTTCCTTAGCATCACCACTTAATATTGAAAGAAGGTATGAAGCACTTTTCCCTTTGCTGGTTAGACACAAAATGAAGTCTGGGAGAATATCCAATGCAAAACTGTAATTCAGGCTCAAGAAGTGCACTTCTAGCTCTTCTAGGGGCCCCAGAATCATGTGGCTTTGCTGAAGCGAGGGAAGGATTTTGTGGAGTCTGCAAAGGGTTCAATCCCTGGGCCCTTGATGGAGGACTGGACATCTCACAGGGTCTCTCTTGTGACTTCATGTCCTCTTTGGACTCTTGCCTGCCCGCACCTTCATCAGGTAGCACTTGGCTTCTTTTTTCTTAGTTCAGGGCAGGAATCATTGAATCTTCTTAGTGAAGCATCCGTGCATTTATTCTGAACTCCGTCACAGGAACTGGAGACTATCTCCTAGGATGTTTGCTGCCCCTCTCCTTTGGAAAACACTGCTAAATGATTTTTGCTCTCCCTTTTTAATATATGCTAGGCTTGGAGGAGAGGAAAAACTCACTGTCTTCTACCAGCTTTTTAGGAGAAAAAGGTACAAGACTTTGAGCTCTGGTTCAAAAAACATACTTGCTTATTAAAGTAAAACTAACCAGACGGCTTTAGCTTGGCTACCTATGACTTTCCCTACTCCTTATGCTTCTGTTTGGCTCAAGAAAAACATCTATCATCTTCGGCAGCTTTCCCTCAACTCAGCTCTTTACTTAATATGAATAATTAAAACAGTGCAACTAAAAAAATCAGAAAGCCTACAATCGAGCTAATTTATTTTAATTAAAATTTGATTTGCAAGATTCAAACTTGTTCCACTAAGCAAAAATATGCAGCCAAATTCAGAAAATGCTTTGGGAGCCTGGAGAAGGTCCATCAGCATCTCCAAGTGCCAAGGCATGTTTAGGATCATTAAAATAACCTCAGGGAAATTAATACTAATTATGAGATAGATATCAATATTAATGCATATTTCAGTCTGGTCTGGTGGGACTATAGACTCTGCTGGCATCTGAGCTTGGAGATACAGACAATTCTAGACAAACCATCTCTAAATAGCCAAAACACATGTACAGGATTATGCCTTTGAGGTCTAAAAATGGATATCCTGAACTCAAGAGCAACAATCAGATACCTGCATTCAATAAACAGGAGATTCTTTATTCGATAATTATAACTCAGTTTCAATGCAGAAACTGTATATGAAGCAGCAGCCATCATGGTTACCAGGAGTCCATGCTATCATTGAATCATGTCCTACATTTTCCATCAACTTCATTCCAAATCTTTACAGTAATGTTAACCAATCAGATGCCAACCCTTCCGCACTCACTGGCACTGTGTCCTAGATGCAAGTAGTTGCATGATTATCTTGGGCTACTGAAAATTGTCCTAATGAGGAGATCTTTCTCCACTATGGCAATTCAGTCAGTGGCTAAGTAATTGCATCTTTTCAAAATAGCGGCTTCTACCTTTGATTGAGCACTTTTGATTGGGTTCTTCTTTTAGGAGGTAGATAAAGGGGAAATAGCAAGGTGTTAAACGTTCCATTCCTATGAACTTAACTATTGTTCCCATTGTACAGAGGGCACCGAAGCCGTTAGTGGGTGTGCAAGCAGTGTGGGTATCGCGTGAGGGACAGCTTTCAATTACACTTGTCATGTGAGGCTTGCAAACTTTCTGCTAGACCCTGCCCCTGTCTTGTTCTTTTATTTGCTCTGCCATGGAAGCCATTGTAGTTACCACACGTTGGAGATAGGATTAGCATGGGGCTGGAGGAGGGTCGATCTTTCCCACAAGTAAATTTAAAAACATAGATGAATTGAAAAACTGATGGCTGACGGTTGGGGGTGTAGCTGTGTGGTGGAGCCCTTGTCCCGCAGGCAAGAGGCCCTGGGTTCACCCCCAGTTCGGTACACACACATACACCAAGGGAATGAAATAAATCAAATAGAGGGTTATAGTTCATGCCTGTTCTAATTGTCTGCACTTTAGCAGCCTCAGGGCAACTTAAGTCTTTAGCTCTGAAAAGCATTGAAAGATATTTACAAAATGGAAGTAATTGTGTTTAATGAAATTTTCCATTTCTAAAGATTGATTTGCAGTAAAATAAAATACAGGAGAGGCTGGGCCAGCGTGCACCCTGATTGGAGTGGAGCGCATCTTCTGAGACCAGAGATTTCTTCAGGATGGTGGATGGGTTTACCCAAGCCACTTCCTCCTCAGAGCCCATACAAGATCATTTTGCATTTGTGGGGTTCTTTCTCCATAAAATTTTAAAAAATCATAAATTTCAACTGGGATAAAGGCAAATACGTTAATATTATGCCATACAAATCTATTAATGTTATACAATAAAACATTTCTTTCCATCTGCACATGTATTTTTCCTTATGATTTAAACTGAATCCATGTTTGTGAGTTGCAAAAGGTTCCATGCTGTTCTGGCTTAGCCGAGCGCCGCCTGTTCCTCCCTCAGCACCGGCTGTGAAGGGGGATGCCGAGTCAGCGACCGCAGCCCTCGCAGTGCAAGTCCATGTCCCTGGGCACTGAGCAAAACACACACCATAACAAAGTGAAGTGAACTCTCTGTGCCATCCAGGGGTGGGCTGCCTTTCTTTAGAGATCCTCGGGTTAAAGGCAGAGCTGTTCAAAGGACTAACTGTAGATGGGTGTGAGCTGCTTAAATATCAACTTTGGCCCAAGTCAAACTGTGGTGAAGTCTAACACAGGTACAACAAGGTGGGCGAGGCAAAGCGAGCAGCTCAGGGGATGCGCGGAGTCATTATTAGCAAGTAATGGCACCTACAATGCTGTCCTTACCTCCACACAGAGAATGTAGGAGACACACTTGAGCATGGGGAAGCAGGTTTCTACTCACTCTGATTCTGGAAACACATGTCTCTGTGCTCTGTCTCCTATTATGTTACCAAGCCAGACTCCTAGCAGATACCCTGGCCCTGCCACTGAGCTGTACAGCACCCTGACCCTGGAACCCATTCCTGCTCCTGCTATTTATGCTGCCATTCATTCCTTAGCAAATATTTGACAACCTACTATGTGTCCACAGCAGGACGGGTCCTAGGACTCAGTGGTGGGCAAATCCAGGCCACTCTGGAGCTTTGAAGTCGATGCAAGAAATACAGACAGGCGTCTCGTGAAGAATTACTACGTTCAACTGTGAAAGACAGCAAGGGGAAACTGCAGTGAGCTGCCATGAGCATCAGGGAGCCCTAGCCTAATTCCAGCGGTAACTTATTTATTCTTTCCTTTTTACTAAAGATGATAAGGAAGCTAGAGAATGAGGCCTAGGCTAGGAAGGAGTTTCATTTTAAATAATGAATGAGATTGTTGTAAGCCCGTATGATATTTATTGTTGGCGCTAAAATATTTGAACTTTTACCCTTTAGAAGTGGAACAACAAAACAATAACGTCTTATTGGGCATGATTTTCAAATCACTGCATCAAATGCTCTTCTGTATCTGTTTATTCTCTGTGTCTACCTTTTCCTTTCTCTGTCCCCAACTTAAAGCAACTCTCATATCTTCATAATTTTTTCTCTTCATTTAAAGATAAACATTGGATCAAAAAAATTGTAGACACTTAAAATCCGCCTGGGTTTATCCCAGGTGGATGAGCTGGAGTGGCCATATTAGTGCCTAATGGGTCCCAGGGGCAGCCTCGCTGGTGAGTCCGGCAGGAGCAGGTCGCCAGAGCACGCCTGTGTCTCCTTTTCCATCTCAGCTCTGCCTGAATGGGCTGCTCGGGGAGGAGGAGGTGGGACAGGTCTGCTTCGGTACTGTTGGATTCTGTGAGTGGAGTTGGCCTCTTGCTCTCAGAGATGAAGTATTTTCAATTTTTCACCATATCTTTTGCTTGTTAGACTCGCCTAATGGAGTTACAGCTTCTCACATACTTGTGTGTCTGCCCCATAGCAATTCTCTTTAGAAATCTTTCCTGTGACTTTGAGCTGGGCACATTCTTTGAGGTAATAATGCAAGAGTGTCAGAAACTCCCCAAGCCAATGTGGCAGAGGGAGGACAGACATCTAGACCTCTGCTTAGCTGCCATGTGTTCCCTCGAACTCCCTGCCACCCTGCTCTTTAAGCCCATGGCCTCTTTTGTGACTTCCCTTCCCCTGTCCGTGGGATTTTGTCCTCCGAGTCTTCTGCTTCCAACATGCCTTCCTGTCCAAGTCCAGCAGGTTTGAGCTTGGCCACGATGAAGTGAAAGACAAGTACACAGAGGGGTTCTGGATTCCACATTCTTTGAGGCAAAGCTGTTGTAGGATATGGAAGTGTACGTCCTGGAAAATCCAAGTTTTTAAAAAATTTGTTTTTACTGATAGTACGTATTTGTGGTATTTGATTACATTCATTGTGAGAACAGACACTTCTCAGAAGAGAAGTACAAATGGCCAGTAATACATGAAAAAATGCTCGAGATCCCCGGTCATTAGAGAAATGCAAATTAGAACAACATTGAGACTCCATCTTACTTCAGAAAGAGTGGCTACCATCAAGAAATCAATAATAACACATGCTGGCAATGCTGAGGGGAAAAGGAACTCCTTCTGTGCTACTGGTGGGAATGAGAACCAGTACAACCACTATGGAAATCAGTATGGAGATTCCTCAGAAAGCCACCAAGTTTTAAGCACCGTTATATCGATTTGCTTTTTTTCCCCCCACAAACTAAGTTGAGATTCTTGGGTTTGGGAATACTTTGAAATGTATCTTTTTCCCTGGCACCAGGCAGGGACCCCGTAGATGTTTGCAGAATGGACAGGCATGTTTCTGTTCTTCTCTCTCCACATTCACTGCTCCAGCATGATTTCCTCCTCAGAGACCAGGAATCTTGGTTTGGAGAGGTTAGCGCTGCAGTGACTTGACGCCTGACAGTGACTTGCTGGGTGCTGTCTCCGGCGTCTCCTGGGGTCCTGTCTCACGCTCAAGGCCTCCTCAGGCCCAACTCTCCATCTTTCCCACCACTGCACTTTCAGAGAACGGTTTCTGGACAGTGAGTCACCATTCAGCAATTTCATTCTTGGGTTTATTTAAAATTTCAGGTAGCTACCATCTGGTCTCACAGTCTCCAGTTAGTTAGTTCATAATTTCCAGAATATCCTGGATGTTTTCCAGTGTTTGCTCAAGTGCATTCAACCTGCACACTGCAAAAAGCAATCCGAGAGTGAGAAAAATTGTAATAACTTCCTTCCTAAAATGTTGACAAATAATTTATTTTGTTCTTTCTGCTGTCTGATTTTTCTTTTAATACAGTATGCCCTGTACTTTAAAAGAAAAGAACAGATAGTAGTCATTTCCTGTATTTAAGGACATAGCTCTCACATCTGAGTCCCTGGATTAAAGAGACTTTTGATTTCATTCTACATTTATTCTACATCTGCTATGCCAGCTACATTTTAATGTTCTAAGCTTCTTTTCACTTTGCCTGTATTTTTATTTTTTGAAGAAAATAAAAGGAAATATTTCCAGGCTACTTCCTTTTTATATTCCAACTGAAGAATTCCAGATTTTTCTTGTTTAAATATATAATCATGTTGAGATTTAATCTCAAGACTCTAATTAGCTATCTTGAAGAACTTTCTAGAATCCATGTAGATTAATGAAGTTTCATAGTTTTATTAAAATTGTCCTTTATTTTTCTTTCATTTACCAAAAAATGCCTAATTACGGGAGAAGATACAGTAACATAGTGTTATGGACTTCAACGAGAGACGACATTCAGTGGTACAAACAGGATGATCACCACTGTGGTGGATGATCTCAATGGTAAGGAGTTAAGACGGCGCCATGACACAGGGGCGGCCAGCCTGAGGGAGTTGGCTGTGGGGAGGCCTCATGCTCTGCAGCTGGCCTCATGCTCACTCCATCCTTCACTGGAGGAACTAGTGGGCTCTTGGGCCTCAAGAAAAGTATAGGAAAATAAAAAGGACCCGATGGTGGCCTCACCGCACCCATGTGGTGCATTTCCTGCTGAATGCCAGGACTGTTTTAAAGCTTAAAAAGGAGACTGTCCACTGTGGTCCATTTGGACACGCTTTGCTAAATGACACCACACTTTAAAACAGAACAAAGGGACCAAAGTGGAAATATGAACAAAAACACCGAATATTTATGCGACATCATGTGAAATAGAGATTTGTCCCATGCAACACAAGAAAAAATATGTAGGGCCCATAACGGGATTTAAGAGCTCGGAGCTCCAGAGGGACATGAAAAGCGCTTCAGCTTGCTCCATGAGTAGTGGCCTCGCCTTTCCAGGCTGTGAGCTCCCTGTCTGAGTGAAGCTCACACAGGTCCAAGCCCCACATGGGTGCTGACCGGAGCTCCTGATCCCCCTCCCAGTCCAGGATGGCCTCACTCTCACCCTGCTGCTTCCAGACCCAGGGAACCGACACCCACCCAGGTGCTGCTCTCACCTCTGAGAGTCCCAGGAGCTGGCTGCATCGGGCGGGGACACCGTGATGGCAGCGGTGGGCTCGTGCCCTGACTGTGAGTGCAGAGCAATGCCCAGGACACACTGGGCACCCCTTCCTCACTGCTGGTGCGGACATCACCCTGTGAGGACTGAAACACTACTCTGTAACTCAGCCAGTGCTGGTGGCAAGTGCTCCACAAACACAAGTCTGCCCAGACACTGAGGAAACAGCATCATCTGCAATGGGCAATACTCAAGCACATTCTTCCCATTTTCACTTCTTGGCAGGATTTTTTCCCTTATAGAGAGAGTACAAGAAGCTGGGTGTGCCGACACACACCTAGAATCCCAGCACATGGGTGGCTGAGGCAAGAGGATTGCCATAAATTCTAGGCCAGCTTGGGCTACATAGTAAGTTCAAGATTAGCCCGGACTACATTGCAAGACCTGTCTCAAACCAAAATAAAAATAAAAAATAAAAATAAAATAAATAAAGAGAGCAGAAGTAATGTGGAGTAATATCAATGGCTGCATGCATGATGGGGAGAATTGCTTCTCTGAGGACTCCCCTCTGCCCTACCCAGCCTCTCCTTCTATTTCTCTCAGGACATCTGCTCATTTGAGGATGGGGAATGGGTGAGGCTTCACCAGCTGAGGGCAATGGCTCCTCCCTTCCTTTCATGACTAGTATAATTACCTGAAGACAGATGGCTTAGAACACCATACTGCTATCATCAATTCACATATATAGATTTATACCTTTTCTTGATCATTGAAAGGCTGAATAAAATGCATATTTGCAGGCACACATTTGAATGTGAAGAAAATCTTTGCGTACATTCTTCCCAATGTACAATTCTTCCACAAATCACCTTTCTACATTTCTTTCACATAGTAGGCACTAAATAAATATGTGTTGATGAGCATCAGGTAGACTAACTGAGCAGGGATTAGAGGGTCTATTTAGGACCCAGATGGCATGGAAGGCTATGCAGTGCCTTCCCAGGGAGCCCCGAGATATTTGCAGAAAGCCACTGTGTCCCGCTGTGACCAGCTTGAGCACTCCTGCCACTCTGAGCAGGCAGATTAGCCAGCAACAGAATGACTAATAGGGAAGAGTTCAACATCCACCCTGCTGCAGAGACAACATGCAAACGCATGAGAAAGTGTTCGGAGGGCACCAGTGCAGGTCAGTGACCGAGACGTCCAGCTGAGCCAGTCTGGTCGATCACACAAATAAAGCTGTAGTGCTGCTTTCCTCCTGAGACCATTTGGGATTGAATGCTGAACACGATAAAGTAATGGACAAGCAAGAAAGGCTAATTATGAGCAATGTAAGATTACAGTTGTAGCTTTACCAGCAAACAAAGATCACACTGATTTATCATTCAAAATGTACACAATAACTTGGGCAATGTAGATACGTGATACTTTGATTGATTTGTCCAGGTGCGCAAGGAATACACTTGGAGGTTTTCACCTTCAAACCTTTATTTCCGGTGCAAAGACTTTGATATCAAATGTTTCCCCGTGCACTGATCATTTCTTTGTGTTAGGCTTTTGTCCTGCTGCGTCGCTGCCTGCAAGCCCCTCCTCTCCTCCTTGTCTACCTAAATCCTGAAGGTTAGACTAGGAGGAATGCCCACACAGCTCCCTACAAAAATACTGTTGTGTGTAGACTCTTAAGGGCGTGTGTATTGTTATCTGCAAAGTCGCATGCTGCCAGTTAAAAGAGTCTAGCCATATGTGTTCCTCTACTTTTCCATTATTTTCCCCAACAGTCCCGGGAGCACTAGTTGCCCCAGGGGTCCCCTGGTCCTCCTGTCCCCTAGGTGAAGCGGTGACTTCCGGTGGCAGAGTTATGCTCTGTATACGCTAAGCATGTCCGCCGGGGCTCCTGGGGTTCTGCAGATAGCACTGGGCTGCCCCTTGCTTCGGAGATGTGCTCAGATGGAGAAGCTGCCAAACCCTGCTGGGTGGTGCCTCAGCTCCTGTCCCCAGTTGGGGACAGCTCTGGAGGGGGTCATCCCGACTTCCCAGAGTCAGGTCTTTCCTCTACCCAGTCTGTCTCCCCCACAGGTATCCAGCCAAGAGCACCGGCACCTGTGGGCATCTTTGACCCATCCCTTCTGCAGGGAGGGTGGTGGTGGTGGTCCAGGAGCTCACTTGAGGAACGGGACTGGGAGCTGAGTCTCATGGTTGCCTGGCAGGAAAGGAGGAATGGTTAAGATTTTTCACCTGTGGAAGACAAGATGGCACGAGGATGAAAGGAGGAAAGACTTAAGGGGAGTTTGAGAAACGCGTCTAGCATGGTCTCAGCTGAGAAACGTGAGGTCAGAGGCTCCCAGAAGCTGCGCCTGAGCAGCTGTGAGGAGTGGGGCCCCGGACGTGGGGTGCTCGGGCGGGTTCGGTAACACTCAGCTTGGGTAAAGGCAGACTGACTTAACGCCCTGGCGAGGGCCCAAGGGGACGATGCGGGTGAGCTCGTGGTGGGCTAGCAACTTGGGCAGACACGAGGGGTCGGCTCAGGAAAAGGGTAAAGTATGAGAATAAAAGGCGATTATGCGAGCAGAATCAAAAGAGAAATCTAGTTTGGAGCAGCAGCCTGATAGGAAAACTAGCGCTGCTGCCCCTGCCAGGGTTCACACCCACATCCTACCCGGCACTGGGCACTCGCTTTGTCATGGTGACACTGCCAGCCCGTGGGCACCCTGTGCTGGGCCTACTTCTCCTGCAGCAGGACTCACTTTCCCGAGTCCCTGCTGCTCTCTGTCAGTGGCTCCAGGCTCCAGACCCTCTGATCCGCTGAGCCTGCATCACAGTGGGCTCGGAAACCCATCCACTGGGGTTGGCGGCCTTTTGCTATTGCGTCTTTAGCCTTGGATAATTTTACAAATATAAAAGGGATTCATAGATAAGAAAAGATGAATGTCCCCCCAAGTAAGGTCCCTCTACCCTTTTTATGCTTGGGTCCATGTCCCCCATCTGATTACAGTCTCTGTCAGTCTTCCTTGGGAACCGTCGTTGACCACTGTCCTGCAACCTGAGCTTCTCACGTGTCCCAAAGAACGCCACAGCTTAAAGGTAAGGAGCTGATGCTTTCAGATATATTTGTACAAGGTAAACGCTAAGTTAAAGGGAGACGCATGTGCTCAGCATTTGACAGCCATGTAAGCTTCAGTAGCTCAGACTCACATCAGCTCTGCAGACTTGGAAACTGGCCCTGTATTATAGAAATGAAAATCAGCTGTGAAAAAATCCTGCAGCAGAACCATTAACAGATGAATAAAACTGAGCACATATTTTACAGGTATTAGAATCTGGACTTATGGTTTTTTTATAGAAGAGTGAGTCATAATGATTGAAAATATAATTTTATATTTTCTGAGAGAACTTCAAATGAGATATTTAAATATAAGTTGGCCTATGGCCTTCTCTTCACACGCAGATTGTATTAAATATGGAGAAGAAACGAGAAGATAAATACACACATTTACATGAAATAAAAAAGGCAGGTTTAAAAACTCATTTGGCACATGGTTCATGGCATAGAGGACAAAATCATCGCCACAAATCTGTCTAAAGACGGTCTTATCCTCCGTCCGGCTGCAGGTCTGTCAGCAAAGCCGTGGCGCGCGAGCTTCCCGTGGGGACGTCAGAGTCAGCAGGCCGGAGCTGGGCGAGGCTGGAAAGGCCGCTGTGTCCTTCAGAACCCGGCGAGCTCGGTGCAGCGCCGGCTGCAGGTGCTAATGCGGGTGAGGAAGTGCGCAGCAGCGGCGGCTCCGGGCTCCGGGCTCCCGGGACTCCAAGGGGCTCTCGGACGGGACGTGGTCTCTGCGGAGCTTCCTCCAAGGCCAGAACAAGGGGCCCCACTCACCCAGCTCCCAGGGTCGGGCTCCTCCGCGTCCGCCACGGGGTTTTCTCTCAAATCTTCTTTTCGCCTGCCTGCTTTCCTCCCTCCCTCCCGGCCTCATTTTCTTTCTCTTTTATTGCAGATTTCAACAACTAACAGAAAAAGACAGAAACGTGTAGTATACTTCTAAGAATAGGATTGACTCGTTTACCAGCTTCAACAATGATCAATTGGTGGCCGCTTCCACTAGAAGCAAATACCCAAGCACGTAAGCAGATCGACGGATATTTTAGTAAACGTCTCTGGGGGTTAATGACAGTTCAAAAGTGTGACCAGCATACCGTGCACATAAACACAATTCACCGTATGCTTCAGTTCTCCTCTCATCTTGATCTTTTTCTTCCTCCCCTCTTCAAAAGTCCTTGCTGAAGAAAGCAGGTCGCTTGTCCTGCTGAGTGTCCCACACATGGTTGGGAGCTGTGAGTTCTGAGAACACAGCAGTAGCACCGTCGGAAGTGTGAGTGCTCACAGCTCCGGCCGCTGGGCCCTAGAGAAACCTCACACTGCCAGGTCACTTCTTGGAAGTTGGTGCCCCAGAATCCAGGCAACACGGAACAGCGACGGGCTTGGGGAAGTCAGGACTGCCATCGAGCTGTCCTGACACCTGACCAGACAGACTTGGCGGAGAGGAGCTTGCATGGGGTGGTGAGCAGCTGCCGACTGAGTTAAAATTGGTTGCAAAAGAGGTTTTGGGGAGCAACCAACATTTCTGTGGACAACATTGAAGCAGAAAAAGGCTTTTACCCCCCAACTTTTTGCTGTAAATTAGAAATGTAGTAATCTCATTACAAGCTCTTGGTGTTTTTGAGGAGCCAAGGAAATATTGGAATTATTTGATTTGTGATTTTTACAGAATGAGACGGCTGTATTTTTAATGTGACGTTGCATAGAAGTTGGACCACGCGAGGTTCCAGCGAGCTTCCTTTGGTCTGTTGTTTTGGGGTCCTTTGTTATGACGGAAGCCCTGGATGATGCCACTGTGATCCGTCCTCCTCATCCGGGGTGGCCAGAAGTCCACACCTGGCCCCTGACCTCGCTCCTCACTCACCCAACTCAGGAGGACCTTGAGTCCGGGGCTGTGCTGCCTGCTGTAAGGAAGAAACTCAACCCAGCTTCAGCCAGCTCAGGTCCGCTTCTAACCTCCTGTGGAAGAGGCCTGAGAGGGCAGGTTTCCTCCTTCACAGGTCAGCCTTGCCCTCCTTTTGACTTCTCTTGGCGTCCAGACGGCTGCAAAAGAGCAACCATCACATTTTCCCCAGCAACGCTCCAGCAACAGCGACAACCTCTTTTTTCTTTTTAAAGGGGAAAAAAATAATTTTCCGAAGAGCATGACTTATTTACCAGCGATTCTCTCCTGTCTCCTCCAGAATCAGACGGCAAGACTTTCCCTAAGCCAGTCCCTGGCAGGAGACATGGACTTGTCATGGCCTCATGGGCTTGGAGTAATCAAGAACTCCTCTCTGGAGGCTCTGACCCTTTCCTGAAACTCAAAGTTGCTCTGAGAGCTGGCTCTGCACAAGGGTTGCCGTGCAGGAAGGGAGGATCAGGGTTAGGGTTAGGGAACCGCAGATATAGGAAGAAACCGCCACAGAGTTACCAGCATCATCCTTTACACCCCCAGCTCCTGCCCCAGACACCCCCAGCTCCGGACTAAATATCTGAAAACTATAGCATTTCAAACATTTGCTTCACTGGAAAAAGGGGATTGAAAGGAGTATTGATGGTGTTTGTGTTTATCAGTGCTATACATGAAGGGCTCAGGCTCCGGCTTTGCAGTAACTTCCTTCTGCAGTCAGAAGGGTCAGAGCTGAGCTCGGAGCAGAGGAAGCCGAGTCCAGATGTGTGAAGATGTCCCTCCCTGTCACATCAGCTCAGCACAGCAGGGCTGCCGCACAGAGAGGGAGAAAGAGACAGAGTAGGAGCGCTCGGGTGGAGTGCTGATTTCGTTGCACCTCTGAATCTTGGCATCAAAGTCAGCAGCTGGGTAGTTTGGGAAACCAATAGGAAAGAAGAAAGACTGACTCTCCAACTCAAGAGGCCCGGGGAAGTGAACTGGCTAAGGGAGTAGGAAGGAAGTTTTCACAAATAGGCCTGGTTCCTTGTATTCCAGAGACAAAAGTAAGTATTTTTCCACTCATCCAACACACGACTCCAACTCCCCACCTTACTTCTCTCTAGCTACGTTTCATTTTGTTTGCGTAGACCATGGGTTAGTTTTGCCATAAGCAAGGAAGACATTTGCACGCACTGAATCATTCTCTGTGATCCTGAGTGGATCACAGTCATTGAGACCCAGTTCTACTGGCCATCCTGCTCTCTTTCTTTCCTGCCTCGGGGTTTCCGGGACAGATGCAGCTACTCCCAGAGAGCTACGGTTTACACAGCGAAGGCTTCATATGGATGCACTTAAACTTCTCTTTGATCAAGCCCTAAAACCACGCACTGAGCATACGCGTCTCACCTTCCCCCTGGACACAGTGGGCCCCATCTTTGCTGTCTGTTGACCCTCCTCACATGACTGAATGGGACACACCTACCGACTCATTTACTCAGAGGCTTGGTGCAAGGGACTTTGACTCACTTAAGGTTGCATGTGCTATGCTTCTCCTTGCCTTCTTACACCATTATTTGTTATTTTAAAGAAGAAAAACTTGAGAAGGAAAAAAATCAGTGATAACTCTATTTGTTTTCTAAATTCCCACACTCATTTCAGAGAATAGTTTTTTTAAAAAAAAATGAGTACAAGTTAAGCAACAAAATAACCTTAAAACATTCTGTTTTCACTTCCCCAGAATGGCTGTAGCAAAGGATTGAGGTCACGCCAACTAAATGAAGTAAATGACTTAGAAGGAAAAATGGCCTGATGAAGCAGTGCTGTTTTACCAAGATGATAGCCCGGTTGGTGGTGACCTTGAGGACATTCGTGAAGGCTTCAAAGTGACATAAATTAGGGATGCAAGTTGAAGGGAACAGTGCCTCATCTGTGTTAAATGGGAAAATGTCTTAGCATGAGGAGACTTCACGTGGACTGAAGCGGAATTCACAAGGAGGACTTGGATTGGATAATTAGCTTTCAGAAAATCAGTCTACTTTTCGTCTGATAAAATCTTTCATGATATGCCATAAAGGTCAGTGTTCTGTTATTTCTAAGTATAAAATGTTCCCACAGTTTAGGTTCTTGATGAAGACGACTAGAGACTAAATGGCTAAATTGTGATTTCTGTGAAATGTTTCCTAGACCTGAGTTAGTGGTAATTATAATGTAAATAATGAAATAATCAATGTAGTTAAATAATACAGACTAAGGCAAAGTGAAGGTTAATTATATGGTCTCAAGGGCTCAGAGCCTGGCCTTGAAGATTAGAAATTGGTGGAATGCTTCTACTTACGAGCACTTTCTATACAAATAAATGTTTATATGTTCCACAAAGTATAAACACGGAGCTATCAGAATTCAAATAAAGGGAGACCATGTTTCATAGCAGGATGGAGGGAGTCTTGGTGAGAGGGAGGGTGAGGTGAGCTGAAGGGGCAGAGGCAGATCCTGAAGCTATGGCTGAACCTGTGCACTAGGTGCAGACAGACGGACGCCATCCTTGAAACTGCGGAATGAAAGCAACTAAGGCTGATTCTGCTCAGAGAGGAGCTTGGAGGGAATGGGGAAGGTGGAGGGGTGGGGGCAGAAAATAAGCGAGCAGTGGTTACACGTTATGGGTAGACTGGGGAATACACCAGCTGGGAAGATGACGCTAAAGGAAAAGAAGAATTCCAAAATGTCCCTTAAGTACACGTCATGCGATACTAAGCCAAATTTGGTTCAGAAAGAAAAGGAGACCCTGAAAGGACCATTGCATTAAAAACAAAACATCCAGCTGAAAAATAACTAGCTAATTAAAAATAAATTCGTCTCCCTCACCATTGCCAGATGGAGAAAATCCCTAGAAAGGCCCTCAGAAGAGAGCTAGTTTCCCCCCTGTACATTAGAGCTCAGAACTATTGAAAGTTTTGTGTCAAAATGACTTTTATTGAGAAGTGAAGAAGATTATTTGATCTGATTTTTGTATACATTTTATTCCTGGCTGTGGGTTAATATTTTCTGTATGAAAGCAAGGAAAAGAAGAACGCTGTTCAAATGAAATTAAACCATGAATAGAATGTTCCATGTGGGAGTAGAAATAATGAACCATTAATTATATCACCTTTTACCTTTTATGTTTCATCACTGAAATTATTTCTAAGATCAGAAGTCAGATAGGATGTGAATTTTTTTTTAAATGCAAAGGTCTAAAATACTTACTCATTAACATCTTTAGTCTTTGAAAATCTATCTATAGAACAGATCCAAATTCAGGCTTGGAACAGAAGACCTCTGAATCCTTTCAACACCCATGGGTTCATGTAGTATATCCACTCAGCAAATTATCACATATATTAATCTCCATACTTGATAAGAAGACAAGCCATCCGGTCATTCACTCAGGCAAGTCTCCGTGTGTGCCTACCATATCACCATGCACAGGCTAGCCTGACGTACATTGCTGGGTGGATAACAGTGACGTTTTCCCAGGCATCATAGAGCTGCAGCATCTGGGATTCAGACCGTGAAATGGGTAGCAACACAAATAAGTATAATTAGAATTTTAATGAATGAGTCAAGCCTGATTTTAAAGGAAATTATGCAAGAACCCTTAGAGGATTAATTTATGCATCACCCTCCTTTTGAATCCTGTCTCACATTTTGAGGGCTTATGGAGACAGTGTTCTCTGTAGGATGCCTAGGAAAGTTTTTCAAAAAAAGTATCATGTTTGTTGTTTTGGGAATTTATCAGGAGTCCTGCCTATTCTCTTCCTTGTGAGAACATCAATGCCCACTTCCAGTTTTGTCAATGGATTGGTGTTGCTCTTTGTCCTAATGACTGTGTTTAGTCTTTCTTGGACCTGCAGTGTTGTCTGCTTCTTTTTAATTATCTCTCCATCTTCCAGTCAAAGTCCTAGTTGTCCAGTGCAACGTGGTCCAGATAAGTGCAGGTGTGTGTCCCATTGTTCTGAGCAGATAACTCCCGGATATACATCTCTGAGTGGGATCTCCTGGTGCACCACTGTAACTCCATCTGACCTCTTCACATCTCCATGTGGGTACCTCAAGCTGCCTACCTCGGGGCCAAGCTGACACTCTACCACCTGCACTTCCTCCTGAGATTCTTATACCACGCTATCAGCACCCATTGAGAATCTACTACAGTCCGGAGCGTGCTAACTTCTATAAAAGCCTCTTTTCAACCTTCCAAATTGCTGATTTTCCAGGTTCTAGCACAGGCTAGGGCTGTGTTAATATATATCTTTGTTAGGAAGGAACATGGATGTTTTTCCTAGAGAACCTATGCCTCTCAAGGCCCCTGGTATTTATCATTTTAATTTTCTACTCTTCACTTTCTCCAAGCTTTGCTGTTTGCAGTTATCCTCATTTTGTCTTTTTAGCACTCAGAAACCTTCCCAGGATTATCTGTTTTTGTAAGGCTAGCAATCACACTGATTGCCACATATTTCTATTTTTAACACCTTATGGTTATTTGGCCACTCCTTGTAGGTTTGAATAGGAAAAAAAATTGTGTAGCTGTTCTGTATCAAGTAGGATTATGTCTCTGATATAGCTGTGAAAAATAGCTTTTTAAAATACAGCCTTTAAGTGTTCTGTGACACAGGCCTATACAGAGAGGAAAATGCAAACACACCAGGTGAGAGGTCTGAAACTATGGATCTGCCTTCACAATGTGATTCTCAGCTGGTAAAACAGCAAATCCACACAGCAGCAGGCAGCATGTGGCAGAGGGTAGGAAGGAAGAGTCCGCTGGATAGCCAATTTGACAGCCGTGTGCCACTTGATGTGTAACAGAGTGTAGGGAGGATGTTCAGAAGCAGATGGTAGCTGGCAGGCCATAGACATAGGCATCAGATGCTGCTTTGGCTCTCCAGCCATTGTTCTGGGGTTCAAGGACACAACTCTGACCCCCAGAGAACCAGGGAAGCCCCTGCAATAGTCTGAGGACATTGAGATTCCAGCTCACCAATCAAATTTGGGCTAAGCACTAGGTTAGGGGTTAAGTGCCAGTGTCCCCCCAGAGACTTGTGTATTGAGGGCTGGGTCCCCCACACAGCCGTGTTCAAAGAAGGGGCCTAAAGAGGCAACTGGATCCTGATCATGTGGTGTTCATCTTACGAGTGGATTCATCCAGTGATGAGTGTATAACTGAGTGGGCTATTAGGAGTAGAGCCTGGTTGGAAGAAGGGGGTCACAGGGGTAGATCTTGTTTCCACCCCCTGTCTTTCTTGCTCTTTCCTGCTTACTATGCTCCCTGGCTGCTATGAGGTGAGCAGCTTTCCTCAACCACACTGTTCCACAGTTATATTTCTGCCTCACCACAACCTAAAGGCAATGGAGCTACCTGACCATGCACTGAACTCTCTGATGTCATGAGCCAAAACAAATTTCTGTTTTAAATTATGTGTGTCAGGTAATTTGTTCCAGCAACAGAAAAGTGACTAACACATGCTGTATTACCCAAAAGGGGATTGAACTGCTAAAAAATCACGAAGTTACTGTTCTTGAGCAAGCTGAATGTGAACAACTAAAATTATAAGTAGGTTAAAGTTTTCACATCAACTCTGGGCTCCTTTAGAACATTATCCTTTTTGTAGCACATTCAACAGAACATGTTCACAGGAAGAAGCTGAAGTGTTGCCCTTAGCTTAATATAATACTCAGTAAGTAGGCACAAATAGAGAATGTGGCAGATTGATGACCAGCATTTCTGGTTCCAGCCTTTTTAAATTCTAATTTATTTCAAGGTTCATACTCAGAGATTTTAAAAATCCAGAACATTTTTTTATTTCTGTTAAGCATAAATTTTCAACACAAAATTTAAAACTAGAATTGTACCACAAAATGCTTTGAAAGACAAAGTTAGAATGTTTCAAAGAAACTTTTATGGGTATGTTGTAAAATTTAATGATTATAAAAGACAAATTAATTTAAAACCATAATGGATTATTGTGTCATGTAGACAACAATAGACATTGGACTGTAGACCCTTAAATTCTGACATAAAAATAAGGTCAGGGACATAAACTAAGGTCTCAATTGACAAGCCAAATAGCCCAAGCAATTTTCCATTTATTTTGTTGGAAATCTGGATTCTTAAAGTAAATTTTTTCCTTGAGATGGCTTCATGCAGAACTAATACCACAAGCTACTAATAAATACTGATTATTAATGGAGTAGATGGCAGTAGTGGGGGAATGACTGATCCAATGTGGCCCCCAAGAAAATGGTGAGGATTATACCAGAAACTCAAGATAATGTAAAAAAAAATCCTGACATCCTTGTCCCACAGTTATCTGGCTATTATCCCATAGTTGAAGTGACTCAAATGACATTATTTGTCTACTCATTTTCTACTCTTCTTGGCAGCTGGAGGCTGGATTCACAGATACAGGAGGAGTAGAAGTTTTCATACTAGGGGCACATTGAGAAGCAAGAAGCTCAGTCCGCTCTTTGCCTTCGAAATGTTTATCTTTACAGAGACCCATTTTCCCCATCTGTAGTCTTTGGCCCAGTAAGGTTCTGGGACTGTTTCTGGATGTGTTGTTGTTTAAGGAACACGAGTTCCCGATTTTGGGCGATGAGAATCACACAGCCTTGTTGCCAGGCCAGCTGGGACACCGCGCCCTGTCTCCGCTCTTAGCTTTCCCTGCAGCCTGTGGGTAAGCCCACTTGCTCTGCAGTTGTAGGAAATCTAAATGCCCTGTATACATCCAGGAATTGATTTGGGCTCAAGGCACAGAGTGCAGACCAGAAACACAATCTCTGGTCTCAGCTGGGAATGAATTTTAAGACTATAAGTCACCCAGCATTGACTCGGCTGGTGAAGCTGGACATTAGGCTGTCCAGCGAGAGGCGCCCACGTGTATACTCACTGCTGAGTACCAGACGGGATCTTCCTGAAATCCTCCGGGGCAGGGAACACGGAGTTCCACATGAGATGATCAAGCAGTCTCACTGCTGAGGAGAGGAAAGTAGTGACAGCCAGACACGCACGGGTGCAGGTCGTGCATATTTCCAATTCCTGTTTGAGCTGGAATGTGGCAAAAATGACCTAGAGAAATTGTTATTCTGAACGTAGTCTCCATAAACCAGTGGAACATTGGTAAATGATTGGACAAGGGGTGGACTCCATGTGTCATCTTTGTGAAGGTGGCTCAGATGGACAATGGAACATTCTTAGCTGGTCATCATGGTCTATTATTAGCCATCACTTCAGCTGTGATTTCTGGTCTGCATTGTTTATGTGCATATGTGAATCTGCATATGTGTTTCTCTGGGATATTTTTTTCTTTAATCTGGGGAGAGATTTTGTTTAGAAAAACACTGAAAATTTGAATTCCTTCTGAAATTTGAGACTCTTTGGTCCTAGACAGTCTTAGTTACTTTCTCTTTGCTGGGACAAAATACCCTGCACCCATAAGTTAAAGGAGGAGAGGTTTATTTAGCTCACAGTTTGTAGAGATTTCAGTCCATAGTCAGCTGGCCCCAAGGCAGGGCAGCATGGCTGAAGAGAAAGAGCTCATGGCAGAGCAGGCAGGAAGCAGAGAGGGATCAAGGGAAGAGGAGAGACAGACACCCTTCCAGGCCACATCCAGAGTGACCTACCTCTTTCTACCAACATTCACCTTGCAAAATCACACCCAACTCTAAACCTATCAGTGGACTAATCCAGCGATGAGTATCACACTCCCATGATCCAATGTCACACATGCAAGTCAAGTAGCCCACACCATGATCTAATCACCTCCCAGAAGCCTCACCTCTGAGCGCATGAGACTTTAGGGTGACATCCAAATATAAACCATAACATAGACCTTTGCAGCTCTGCCAAGCAACCCCTGCATTCTGCATTCTGGCTTCCTAATTTAGAAGGTCATTCTTTCTCTTTTTCATATTTCATATATGAAATTTCAGTAATGTGGAGATCCCTAAAATGTGTTCTAGTTCATGGTTAGCAATAAAAGCATACCATGGTCAAATGCATTTAGGAAATGCTAAGCAGAATAAAATAGAATAGTTTTCTTCATAGTAGAGTTTTTACAGAACTTTTAAAATGCTAGTAATTAGGGTAAATCTTGGAGAGAATTACAGTGTTGGATCTTTATTTGAAAATAGAATTGTCTACTATTTTTCTCACCCATAGGGAACTTGTGGAACTTTTTTATTAGAGCACATTTTGAGAAAAGCTGCTGTGGAAGCCAAAGGGAAATATTTAGAGGACTTTTTATCCTTATATGTTAATTCTTCATTTGCCATTCTAGATATTAAAAGAAATCTTGATAAAACAAATTCTATGGGTGGGATGAGCAAAGAGAAGGTCTTCTTTGGTGTTCACTTTGCATTCGTGGCTTTTGTGTCTGGCTCTGATTCCTTTCCTTTGGGCATGAATTTTCCTGGCCCAAGATAGCACTGATTGCTGTAATCAGCGAAGCACAATCGTCGTTCTGAAAGTCTCATTTTTAGAGACAAGTTGTATCATAGATATGGCAGTTATATGCTAAAACCCACTGGGGATGTTTTTACGAAGAATAACCATAGGCAAGATAATATTATTGGACATGTTTGTTTTAGTTTATAAAAGTAATATACACAACAAATACTAGGAGAGAGGTTAAAGAATAATGTGGACTATAAATTGAGTTTCACGAGACCTCTTGACAAGGGGGGTTGCCCATTTATAGAAAAGTGAAAGGCAGAAGCGGCCAAATATTATGGGGAATCAAGTTCATCACCAAAGCTTTGACACTGATTACTATTTCAATGACCTCTAACCTTGATTTGGCAATTTTGAAAAATCTCTTTATCCTTTGTCAATTAAGATAGTAATTAAGATTTAGTAGGGCTTTGAAGAAAACCCTGCAAGATATAGTGAGCTCACCTACTTCCAGAAACTAAGAGATTCAGAAATCAGTGGATCCCTCTCGGACACGAGGAGAACAAGGGCATGACTCGGTTGTAAATTGTTACTGTCTTAGATCCAAGCTATAGATCTCTCTTTACAGTGTCAGATCGAAAAGTCTAGTGCTGTCCCCTGTGGCACCGGAACAGCCTGAACACTTTATGTCTCTGCTAACACACGCTGTGCCTCCGAGCACCGAATCTTAGTCTAAAACATACATGCACAAAGCATTGGTTAAACCACCAGCCAGCGCGTTTCAATTAGATTCATGGTAAACTTTTAAAATAATTATTGTTCTAAATTCCTTCTTTCTTCTCACTTCCATTGTTTTGCCTGTTTTTTTCCCACTTCTCTGCACCACAGGAAAGAGTGAACATTTCCCACAAGATAACTGAGAAGCTTGGCACCTCAGTTCCTCCTGAGCTCTGCAGGATAATTCTGTTACATACTGACGCTGGGCTGTCCAGCATCGCAAGAACACAGGGATAACCTTCAGAGACCGGAAGCTTCCCGGGAACAGGGAGGTGCCTCACCTAAGGGAAACCCTCTGCCCTATATCTGGGCTCCTGTTGTCTCTCCCTGGTGTGAAAGGGTCACATCTGTAGGACCTGCGCATCTGGGTTAGCGCACCCACAACCCAGCAGCGACCACGGAGGCCCCTGACTGTCTTTCCTCCAATTTGATCCATTATTGCTAGTTTCTAGTATTATTTTGACCTGCCCTTGGCTCTGGATGCAGCCCTGGCTTGATGTCCATTAGGATGAGATGCCATTGACACAGTCCCTCTGTGACATGATCCTTCTTTTCTCCCTGGACCCCAGCACAGTTCAGCTGACACCACCCCCAGACCACAGCCCTGCTGAATTCATGCCTGCCCTCCACTGTCTGGGCTCCCGGCACAGAGGGGTTCAGACGGTCATATGAGAAGCAGATTAGGTAAATATTTGAAGTTAAGCTGCAATAACACATCTTGAGCTGAGAAACTTGGAGTTTCATTAATATGGTCAAACATTTGTTTAAAGACAAAATAACTCCTCAGTCATCAAATATCTATGTTACTCTTGTTACATACTGCATTCTTTGTTCAGCGATGAATATGTCAGATATGACACAACCCTTTCAGAAACCTCCATCAGATTTGTGTCCAGGCCATTCCCAGGGATTAGAGACAGCTTGTAGCTAGAAAGGAGATAAGGAAAGAGAACTCAAAGACTAAGTTATTTGCTTAAGATCAAATTAAAAACATGAACTCTTGAAAATGCTCTGCTATTCCATGGGATCATAACATAAAGAATAAAATCATACTATTGTTTAAGGAGGGACAGGAGGGAAAAGGAGGGAGGAGGTGACGTGCTTAGACAAGGAAGGCAGGGTTACTGCAGTTGAGCTGTGTAATGTGGCGGGGCATCTAAGATGTATTTAGTTCATCCCAAGACAATTACAACTGCTGGATTTCTTTCTTTGCACATATCCCTTTCCAAACTTTGTTTTGGGTGCCCCAAAGGAGGAGTGAGGCAGATGGTGGAATTATCTCTTTCCATTCTGACCAAAGATTGGAGTTCTTGCCTTTCCTTTTCCCGCTACTCTCATTGAGACTTAGTTCAAATGAGAAGATCCGCTTTTTCCTAGAAAAATCTCTCCTTCGTTCAATGACAACATACTCTATAGAAGTTGTTAGGTCCTTAATATACAATTTGTTTTGAAATATTTCAAATGGCTCCATCTCCATAAGATCCACTGGCATGCAGCAATCATGATCTACTCTTTTCAAGGCTGTGTAGAATTCTTTGCCTGCTAGAAATGCATCCTCAAGACCCCGCACTGGTTCCTATGGGAAAATGACACACTTTAGATTTTCCTAAGGCTTATTGATTAGTTCCCATTGGATTTAGGCTGATTCTGCCAAAGGCATAGGTACAAGAGTTTATTTTCATGATTATCTTTATATTCACAAATTTTAAAAAACATCTCCATAAAGTGGTAAATAATTTATTAACAGGAAAGCTTCTGTATGGAAGAGTTAAGGTCAACATGAAACCACACAGCTGGGCAGGAGGCCAGTATGAACTCAACTTCCATATCCTCATTCTGATTTTGACACTTGACAGAGTATGGGAAGCATGGTAAGAAAAATAAACACATTGGTCAGGCTATAGGGAGAAATTAACCCTTCTCCACTGCTGGTGGGAGTGCAGACTGGTGCAACCACTGTGGAAATCAGCCTAGAAATTCCTCAAAAAACTAAAGCTAGAGGTCCCATTTGACCCAGCTATCCCCCTTCTTGGTATCTTCCCAAGAGAATGAAAAGCATCACGCCACAGGAATATATGCTCACCCGTGTTCATAGTGGCACAGTCTGTAATAGCTAAAGCTTGGCAACAGCCCAAGTGCCCATCAACTGATCGATGGATGAGAAGATGTGGTTTTTTATATAATGGAGTACTACTCTGCACCAAAGAAGGATAAACTTGAGACATTTCTAGGTAAATGGATGCACCTTGAGACCACACTCTTCAGTGAAATAAATTGGACATAGATGTTTAAACATTGCATTGTTTCTCTGGGGTGAGAAACAGAAAGGGTAAATAAGGACCAAAACGTGTAACAGGTATTGTGAAATAGGAAGAAAATGTTCCAATGGGAAGGGGAACTAGAGCAGGAGGAGTGGGAAAGGAAGAAAGGGAAAAGAAAAAGAGAGATTAGAAGAAAAAAATGGAAACAAAGCTTCTGTAAATGAGAAGGGGGAGAGAGGTTAAGGAAGGGGAGGTGAACGGGAAAAAAGAAGAATTAAGATAGGGTCATGCATAGGTACAAACGCCCTATGATAAATGTGACTTCTGTATACCTAAAATGTAGCAATAAAATTAACTTTTAAAAATGAAAAACGAGAAAAATAACCACTAGACTTAAATTGAGGAGCCCTGACCTTAAATCCCATCCCTGCTAGTTCTTAGCTTTGCGCACTTCGTGAGTTACTCACTTTTCTGGGTTCTGCTTTCATTATCTTTTTGCTGAAAATACACACACTTAATCAGAGCGCTGGCAGGACTAAGGGAGACAGCGCATGCGAGCGCAGTTAGCACTGGCCGGTGCCCACTCGCTCTTCAGTGGTATTCGTAGGCTTCCGACACAGTTTCACTGCGGGAAGTGGCACAGTCTGCCTCATTTATATATTTGACATTGGAATAACTGGCTGTGATGGAGAGAGGTTTTCAGACTTTAACACAAGACAGATATGTGTATCCAGCTCTGGGTTTCACAATGTGAACAGGGGAGATATCTGCCTTGAGAACTTGTCTTAATGTAGGACAGATGAACTGGACAAGGCATCCCAGGAAATGAGCCCTTTAAATCATCTCCTCAAATAAACAAGTAGGAAAAACAGAGGTTAGGAAAATTCACAAAGACTTTAGGAGGAGGGATACTTTTTTGTATAAGGAAAGAGCTGGAAATGAAAGCCATGAAAACTGAACTAGGAATACTGCAGTGTACCCCAAAAGGAGGAGTTCAAAAGGAAAAACCCTTCTTCAGTAATACCAGAACCGTGTACCCTGGAAACAGGCGAGCTCCAAGGAGCCATAGGAACTGCTGTCCTGCACTGGCCTGCTCTGATGGCCTCCTTACACGGGATGGCCCAAGTCAGGGCCTCTGTGGAGACTTCATTGACTGTACTGGGGTGAAACAGTACGAGGAGAGAACAGAGAGATCCAGAAACGGGGTGAACTTCCAAAGCTGGAGCAGAGAACAGACAGAAATAATCAACTCAGATAATTCATATTCTAATCATTCCACAAAAGTTCATTTTTCCAAGACTTATTCATGAAAGGAATCTAATTTTTTTATAGTGTTGAAGTTATGCTGCCCAAATCATGTTAGATCGTTGACACTCGCAATGTGAAAGTAAGTGGCCAACAGGAACGCAGACCGTGAGAGCTCCTCATAGAGTGAGCTCTTTAATACCAATTAAATGCCGGTGAGGGAGTGACCTAACTGTGACGTGCTGTTTCACTATTGTGGAGGACGAATACGCATTCATACTTGGTCCTTTAACGTGCAAATACAGACAGAAGAATCTGATCTGATGTTCAACATTTAACAAAATCGTGTTAAGGCTTTCTTTACCTTTCATGGTACATTTTAACGGCAAACTGGAATTGTGAAGAAATTGGAAAACAACATTTCTATTCCCTGAAATAAGTTTTATTTTAAGCAAGCCTTTACAGCATGACCAACAATTTATATAATCTCCTGTGAGTCACCAGGGAAGCAGGCTCAGCTGACCTAGATGCTCTGATGTGCAAAGGAGACAGGAGGCAGGAGAACAGCCTCTCACAGTAATATTTACTCCCAGGTTCCTTGCAAGACCCACACCATGCTGGCCACAGCAGTGACTATTCACTAAGATTCATCTTGAATCACATTTTCTGTTTTCTTCATTTGATGTTTGGGAGTTCATTTATCAAGAGTATAAACCAAGGATGAGATGAAAGAATAAACAAAGAGGCAGCACTACGTCGACCTACTTAAGGTGCAAATAGGTGTTTTTCTTTTAATTCTTGTGTCTGCATTGATGTGTCCTTGCTGCAGAGAATGTCTGTGTTTCAAGGTCATAAGTCTGAGCGTGTGCAGGGTCTTGAGGGCAGCCGGTCGGAAACCCAAGCCCTAAAAAAATAAAATTTTAAAATCACGAGAGATTTCCACAAAAATTGCAAAGGCTGTAAATGTTTCTCCAAAATAATTTAAATACTTCTGAAGTAACTATGTTAAGAAGAAAAGTGATTGTTTTCAATTTTAAATACTCTACTAGGTGACAAGTGATATAGAATCAGTGTTTTAAACTGCTGCAAAAGATACATTGATGCTGTTCTCCAGTGCTTTATTCACTATCTTTTCCCTTGATCAGTTCTCTAGTTTGACTTAATCAATACCTCCCTATTTTTAACCCTCCCCTATTCTCGTTAAACACATTATTATCGAATCACAGTGCTCCAGGGGGGGAAGGGGCTTTGGTGGAAACCTATTCCTTCCAGTCCTCTGGTGCATGACTAATACGACTAATCAGTGTTAGACTGCTTGTGTTTGAACACTTCCTGTGACAGACAGCTCATGACCATTGGAGACAACCATCGTCTTTCACGGTATGAGAGTTTTCAAGGAGCCAAAAGCTCTTTAGCCATAGTTTCTATCCATTCTAACTTGTGAGCTTTCAATGTAAATTGTAAGGTAGAGGTGCCCCCCCCCAACACATACACATCCAGCAATTTCTTCTGGGATGCTTTTCCTAATGCTGCTTTGTATATTTATAAATTAGCTCAAATTAATTGCTAAATGGAAGTCTTGTTTACTGTATTAGCTTTCCCATTCCTGGAAGAAAGTTCCTGACACTTACAACTTGAAGGAAGAGATGTTTATTTTTGCTCACAACTTCAGACATTATAGTCCATGGTCACTCGGCTCCAAGGCAGAAACATCATGGCAGAAGGGCGTGGAGGAAGAAAGCTGCTCATGTCCTGACAGCCAGGAAGCAGAAAGCGAGGAGGAAGGCAGTGTAAACCTCAAGTCACACCCTAACACCACCAGACACACCCAGAAGTCGGCTTTGCTAATCTCCTATTTCTCTCCAGGCAATCAAGTAGACAACCAAGGTTAACCCACCATACTTCTGTTTCCAGGATAGTTCTAATAGCCCAAATGGAAGGTTATTTTCTTCCTGAGAAACCAGCGCTTTAGTACTGTGTCTGCCACTTATCATTCCTGTTGTTTGTTGCTTGGGAGATTACAGTAGCAATGTATGTGTGCTATTTTCTGAGATCAAGAGAATACACAGAACATTCATAGAATACACAGAACATTCATAGATGGTTGTGTGTTGTCTTCTGAAAATGTGAGTTACATTTCATTAATTTATTCATTGGAGAGTTAAAAGTTAACTACAATGGATATGACGGGAGCTCTAAGGAGCTGAGTTTGAAAAATGAACTCTCAGGTTGGAAGCAGCCTGGGGAACAGAGAGACTTGATTCTTTTTCTTTCTTTTTTTATTTTGGCATTTTTAACTTCTGTATTTATTTATATTTTCTTATTCATCTATGTAAGATGATCGAAATATTTTATCTGAGTTGTTAGTTATTCTCAGTTTTTCTTCTATAAATTTGAAATTTGATTGTTTAAAGTATGCATAGTGTTAGACGTTTCTCTACTTCTTTGTCCCCTGGGTTCTTTAAAGCAGACAGTCTGGCACCGGGGCAGGCAGCCTCTCTTCACTTGGGAGAGAAGTGGGACGTGGGAGTGTGGCATCCTAGCCCTTCCGTTCCTCTTCTCTCTCAGGCATTACGTAAAGTCAAGGCAGGCTGATGTTCATCAAACGACTGCAGGGCACGCGGCAACTGCAGCTGTGGTAGGGTTTCCTTTTTCTATTGTTCACCTACTTGCGCTGTATTCCAGGTCAGTGGAACATTAACAAATTTAGTGCTAGATGAAACCATTTCATTCTTTTGTCCATTTTTTCATATTTAATAGCCACTTAAGGTAATATGGTGGTTTAGAAAGCAAGAGTCTGGGACATTTCTAAAGGAATCCAGTACTTCTAAGTTGTCTCCTGACTGCTGGACTGTCTTTGAAAGGCTGACTGAATGAGAGATCAGGTGGCAAGGTTACTGAGATTTAATGGAGATTTTACAAAAGCTGTTTTAGGTTTTCTCCTTAAAAAGTGAAGCTGGAATCTATTTCTACTGAAAAGTTCTTTTTATATGCATAATAAGAAGGTGCTGAAACTCAAATTAAAAAGGAGTCAAATTCAAGCCCATCGCTCTTAGCAATGCTCTTAGCAACTAACATTTGAAACAAGAACTAATACATCTCAAACATTCTGTGCGGTGGTCAGTACAATAGATGTGTGAGCAAATCTCAATTATGATGCAGAGTGAAGCAGGATTATGGGTAGTTTTAAAGATGAAAGGATTAAATATTCAAGCTCTGTCACTTATTGACAGTATACATTTGAGAAATCATTTAACTAATCTAAGCCTCAGTTACTCAATTCATAGTATATATGATTAGCATATGTATGCACATGCATGTGTGTACCTATACTGTATAATATCTCATTAGTACTCTAATTCCGGGAGGATTGTGGGGGCTTCATGGTAGAGTTATTGCTATGGTTTGGCTTCTAAGTGGCTCCACAGGCCCATGTACAGGACCAGTCACTGGGCTGTCCTGCAGCTGGGCAGTGGCGGGAGTTTTAGGTGGGGCCTTGGGAAGGCTCAGGTCACTGGGGTGGGCTTTGAATAGGACATTGAGACCCCAGTCTGGCCGCACGCTCTCTCTGCCTCTCCACCACCATGATGTGAGCAGGTTTGCTCCACAACCTACCCCATTCCCCGTTCTTCCTCCCCAAAAGCCCCAGGACCATGGCACCCATAACCATGGATGGAAACCTGTGAAGCCATGTGCCTGAAACCTTCTATTGTTAAAAGTCGATGATCTCATCTATTTTGTCACAGCAGTGGAAAGGTGACACAGCTATGATGGGAAATGAGATAAATTTAAAAGTAGCAAATTAGATCAAGTTACTCTACCCTGCAAAACCTCCCAAAGGCTTCTGATTCTAACTAAATTAAAATATAGACCCTGCTGCTTAGCTTTAAGGGCCTTAGGTTATGTGGGTGAGAGGTAATTTTCCAACTGTTTTCCACTATTCACCTTTATTACACTGCAGCCACTCTGGGCTTAGAAACACATCATGTCTTAGTGTGCACAGTGTGCTGCTGCCTCAGCACATCTGAGTGCACTTCTGTTCCTGAAATGCTCTTCCCCATGAATTCCAGGACATTCCCCATGTGCTCAGGAATTGATCGTGCCTCAGGTCCTCAGAGAATTTTTCCATCCTGCATAAAATAGTGCCTATGCCTCTCAGCAGGAGAAGGAAATACGGGCTCACATCCCCATCGGGCAGAGCTAAGTCTTCCTGAATCTACCCAGATCCAGGCAGTGAAGCAAAACCTGGACAGCCACATTTGAGGAACAAAAGCAAAGCCTGGTGTGATAGGTGGAACAATACTCCCTGAAGGTGTCTACACCCTCTTCCTAGAGGAAAAGTCACAGACATGGCAACAGGGCTATGAACACACAAGGCACTTAAGGGCCGTGAAGGAGATTATCTGGCTCATCTGGACATGCCCAGTGTAATCACAAGGGTCCTCAAAAGGCGGAGGGTTTAAGGGAAGTTTGGGAGGGAGGGCAGAAGAGAGGAGAGGAGAGGGGGGAAGGGGAGGAGAGGAGAGGGAGACAGAGAGACAGACAGAGGTTAAACTGCTGGCTTTAAGGGTAGAAGGAGCCACGAGCCAAGGAAAAGGCAGAGGAACAGATTGCATGCTGTATTCTTCAGGAGGGAAGCAGCTTTGGGTACACTTTGATTTTAACCAAGGGTGATCTGTGTTAGACTTCTGACTGCAACACTTACGGTGTAGCGTGAACTTTGATTAGTTTGATACCTCCCTCAGGGATTAGTAAAGCACACTTCTGGGTATATCTGAGTGAGTCATAGGCATGTGATCTTGGGGTCTATGTCTGACATCTCACCCCTCCTTCCCTGCACTCTTCCCCTGCTCTGCTTCCTGGCTACCATGAGCCATCTTTGCTCTGCCATACCCTTCCGCCATGATGTTTCTATCTTGAAGCCAGCCAGCCATGGACTGAATCCCCAAAACCATGAGCCAGATTAAGCCTCTCCTCCTTTAAGTTGTGCGTGTCAGTTACTGTGTGCCAGTGACACGGAAGCAAATACAAGACTTCACAAACTAAATTTGTGGTAATTTGTCAGGACAACAAAATGAAACTAATACACTTGGGTGGCCTTAGGGTCAGAAAACATCCTCCAAACTCCAGTCTCAGCACAGTACAATCCCTGGTTGTACCCCAGTGATTTGCCCTCCAGATAACTGCCAAAAAGCAAAGCCCTCATTGTTTAGAGCTTAAAGTTTCTTTTCAAGCAATGTCTACATACAGTAAAGAATTTCAAGAATTTATGAAGAGATGTGAAAACATGACATAAAACCAAGATTTTTTAAAAGCTTGAAAAAAGAACTGATATGTGCTTTGTACAAGTACCAACTCTCCATAAGGAATGTAATCATTATGTGCTAAAAATAAAAATTGGAAAAAAAGACTATGGAAACATAATTTCACTAACTCTCAGATCCGAGAATAGACAATTTTAAAGCAGCTACAATTAATATGTTAATAGATGGAAAATGGAAAAAATGGATTAAAAGATACAACTTTATAAGGGAAGTAGAATCTATTAAAAATGATGAGAAGGAAATTATAGAACTGAAAATAAACTTTGAAATTAAGAAGTCAAAGGTAGGTGTAATGGAAGACTGAACTCACTTGGATTAGTAAACTTGAGACAGGTCAATAGAAATTAGCAAAATGAAGCACAGGGAGAGAATATAATAAAAAATTGAAATAATACACTCTAAGAGGTATGTAGGACACATTCAACTGACATATGAATAATTGGGAATAGAGAAGATACTGCAGAGACAATATTCAAGGAGATAAAGGTTGAGAATTTAAAAAGACTCATGAAAGCATAAACCTATATATTCAAATTCTTGGTTGGCCTCAAGGAAGACAAACCCAAGGAAGATACCAAATTCAAAGTGCTAAAACCAAAGAACATGAGGAAATACAAGCTGCAAAGAGAGAAGAATGCATAGGAATTTGAAGGACCAATAGCAGGGCTGATAGTTGTCTTTTCAACATAAAAAATTAAACCATGAAAGCCATGAGACAAAAGACAAGTATATTTAAAGTACTTAATAAAAATAGCTTCCAACCTAGGATTCTATATTCAGTGGAAATACCTGTCTAAAATTAAATGGCAACAAGTATGTGTTCAGACAAACTAAACTGAGGTAATTTATCATCAGAAGGTCTTTGCTTGGAACAAAGCAAACTTTAAACAATAACTTAAGGAAAAATTTCCACTCAGAAGGAAAATATTATCAGATAAAAAATGGAAGTTCAAGAAGGGCATATTTGTGTAGAAATATAATGGAATATTAACTATGGACAATGATTGACACTTTTGTAGAATTTATGTACAACAACAATAAAGCATGTATACAGCAAAAATACATACAATGATACAGACGACAGGAGGGGTAAATTATACTTGAAAGTTTTAAAGTCTTTCAAAATACATGATATAATTAGACAAAATCTAACAATTGCACTATCGGGTTTGGAGGTTTTAAAGCCACTCTGTCATCAACTTACAGAACAGCTAGACAGAAGATTAATAAAAATAATATTGATCCAGACAACATTACTGATCACATTGAACTAAATGGCATTTATATAACACCAAAACATACATTTGAGAAAGCACAAACACTACATTTACCAACATAGATCATATGGTAGCCCATATAACACATCACAGTATATTTTCAAAGATGGCTTGTTTTTTCCTTAGGAAAGGAAATTCGATATAAATAGCAATTGGAATAACTAGGAAATCATAAAATATTTGAAAATTAAATAAAAATTATTGTAAAAGGAGAAATCACAAAGAATCTAGAATGTGCTTTAAAATGAATAATAATGAAAATACAGCACAGGAAAAGCAGGGCCAATGGGGACATTTATGGATTTAAATACTCACATTAGCATGAAAAGAAGGTTGAAGATTAACGACTTATGGTTACATAGTAGCAAGCTAGATCCCAGCTACTCCGGAGGCTGCGGCAGGGGGATGGGAAGCTCTCAGCAGCCTGGGCAAGTTAGTCTCTGTCTCAGAATGAAAAGGGGCTGGGAGCATCGCACAGGGGCATAGTGGCCCTGAGTTCAGTCCCAGGATAGAAGGAGGAGAAGAGCTACAAAATAAGGGGAGGACAAGTGCGAATTACTACAAGGAAATGAAGATACGATCAAGTAATCCGTGAAATAGAAAGCCAGCAGCTGATTGTGCAGAAACTGATCATTCCCCAGGCTGGTGACAGATGCGAGCGACTACGAGCACAGGAGTGCAAGCTTGACCTCTCGTTCTGAATCTGCCAATTTAGCTTACCTTATTAATGGCATAAAGAAGAAAATCCATGAGGTCATCTCAAAATATGGACAAAAAGTGCCTGACAAGATCTAGCATCCGCTTGTGAGAGGAACTGGGGAACGAAGAATAGAAGTTAACTCTTCATTCAAACCCATAAAACCCTAACTCTGGTATCCTAACCCTAACTCATGGGCCCTCTCTCTGCTGCTCAGAGAGAGGCAGACGTCCACTCTCAGCACCTTTACTCCAAGTTAAACTGCGCTGAACACGCGACTCTGTACACAGCGCTGGCGCGGAGCGAGCCCACGGCCCCCCCCAGCGGCTCTTCCTCAGCACCTGGCTCGTGTGGAGACATCTGTGGGCGGGAGTTGTGGCCCCTGTGCGGCTGGTCGTGTCCGACTTGCATGGATGAGAATTTCTGAGGAGAGAAGCAGGCCGCAGAAAGCCTGCCTCCTAAGCCTGTACGGCCGGGGAGCCCTCGGCGCTCCAGGGGAGTGAGCTCCGCAGTGGGAGGCAGAGCTTGGAGTTTTCTCTTACTGGGGGGATGCTTGTGAAGCACCAGGCTAATTTTGTTTGCATCCCGCTGGGCTGGGTGAGACCATTTCAGAGAAGGAGAAAACTGTTACACTGTCCCAGGTACGAGAGCTGGAACCCTTTTTCACACACTGTTTTGGCATCTTTCAGCAAACTGCATTTCCCTCCCGGCCCACTGCAGGCCTGCTCAGAGTGGCCAGGCTAAGGCCACGTGTGCAGGGACCCGCGGTGGACGCGACATCGCCTCCTCAGAGAGCAGCGAGGGCTGCGTGCGGTTAGGAGAGCAGACAGATGTGAGACATCGTGGTCTGGGGCACCCCGTGTTTACCAGGTCTGACGATCAGCTATAAAAATATGAGAATCGTTACAAAGTGGTTCTTTTCATAATTCTGTGTAGGAGGTACCTGTGAACAGTGAGGCTATTTCCAGGTGAGAAGCTGCTGTGGAACAGAGTGACAGCGAGGTGTTTTGCTCTTCTGTTTGCATCCTTGTCCCACACCCCAGTGGATAGAAGTGATTATTTCTGGTATTGGGTTAGTTTGACAAATGCATCTCCCCTCAAAAACCTCTGGCCACTTATCTAACCCAGATTAGAAATCTACAAAGGGGTAAAGGCTATTTGGAGACAAACCTGGGCTTCTCTTTCAGTTTTATTAAATGTCTCAAGTGTTTGTAGTCAAATTTTCTAATAAGATCCCTGCTAAGTTCCGCTTTGAATGCACAGAAGTCAGAAGGGGGGCGTCCAGGAAGCCCGGCCTCCCCCGGCTGCCTCTCTGCCTCCTGCAGCTGCTGCCTGTGCCTGAGCCCCGCTCTGGGGGCCTCGGGCAGGGCAGGTCTCAGGTGGGAAGCAGGCCTGGCTCTGCTGCTCCTGCTCTCCGGACAGCATGGAACCCGAGTGCAGAGGGGCAGAGAAGGCAGAGTGCTTTCTGAAGTCCAATTCATTTTGAATGCACCACTAGAAGCAAATTCGGAAACTAAACCAATATTTCGGTCCTGGAATAGACCTTAGATAAGGTTCACTTCTTAAGTCTGGCATTGACTGAAAAAATTTTAGAAGCTCTCATAAATGTCACCAAAGTTTTGGTGTGGTTTGAAGATAAGTGAGTGATCTTCTCTTCTTTCTCTTTCTGTCTTCCATCTTTCTTAAATTGACTGGCTGGACTCAGAGTGGCAAGGGCGATAGGTAATTTCTCATGGGTTTAAAAACATAAAGAAGGGGATAGAGTTGCATAACGATGACAAGGACATGGAGAAAATAAACTTTGGATAGAAACATTGTTTTAGATTCTATTGATTTTTTTACATACTAAATTTCGGGATATGGGACATCCAAATGAAAATACCCCAAAGACAGCTGGGATTAAGGGATAGACCACGAGTGGCAGAATTACAGCGAGAATCAGAGAGTCACAGCATCTCGCTGCTCAAAGGGATTTTACAAAATTCCCGGCACAGTCTTCCCAGTTTCCAGAGTATAAAGCTGGGCCTTCACAGTGTAAGCAATGTGCCCGAAGCCACAAAGCAGTCTATCACAAGACGACTCAGAACTCTGCTGTCACCTGTCCCGTCCTTGCCATGCCATGGAACTACTGTCAGAGAGAAGTTTGTACTTAAGCTGTGAAAAGCATGGATGAAAAGGAAATCATTTTTTAAAAAGAAAAATAACCATTTCTATGGTGATATAGAAAGAATGTGGACACCCTAGATCTTTGGGGGTCAATTTATAATTATGTTATATAGATGCAGAAGGGCAAACATTAAATAGGAAACTGGGAGGGAGGTAGCAAAATATTTTTCTAAAAAATTATCATGAAATGTTAAGTCCTTTGAGGTGGCTATTTTTTTCATTGAATTGTCTAATAAATATCCATGAGCTGTCGATTGAGAATATTTGGACAGTTAATTTTTAAAGAACAGCTAGTGTTTCATTTTATTCATGTACATGTCCCAAAGCATAGTACCTCAATAGCCATTGAAGAAGTGGATTAAAGTCTTCCCTATATTCTGCAGTCAAATGTGCTCTGAATGTTTTTGATCAGTAAAACTATTAAGTGAGTCATGATTTTGGAAAAGGTAACTACAGATTTAGCCATAGAGCTAAATTAGTTTCTAGTCAGGCCAAATAATTTTTTTAAATTATCACTAGCTCACTATTTTCAAAAGTCAACTTAGGTTTTGTGTAATCAATAATTTGAGTGAATGAATACTTTAAAACTAAATTCGGATAACAAGGAAAGACATTACTAGTGAACAATAAAAGAGGTAACATGGTATGGCTAGGTGTGGTGGTGCATGCCTGTAATCCCAGAACAGGGAGGCTGAGGCAGGAGATCTGCAAATTCAATCCCATCCTGAGCACCTTAGCAACGTAGAGACCATGCCTCAAAATCAAAAATAAAAAATGGCCTAAAGATGTAGTGCAGTGTGAAGGTGCTGGGGTCAGACCCCAGTACTGCAAATGCATACATGCTATATTTTGTGCCTGTTAAGCTATAGACAATCTGTTACTGTTGATTACACAAAAAGTGAATCTACCTCTAGAAATTATAATGACATAGGGGCTGAAAAAGAATATGCCTAGCATGAAGATCCACTTTGCAAGTCACAAATATTCTGTACATTTAGAACATGTATTAGACAAAGAATGTTGTATTCTTATACTTAATGTCAAGAATATTGGCAATTTGAAAATATCTGGGTTTGTCCTTTGTTTGAATGTAGCCCCTACTGTCGTAGATGTGTTGAGTTTTAGGAGATGGACGCATGGGGACATATAGCTAGATAATGCAGAAACTTGCAAGGGGCAAAATAAATGCATTTACATATAGTTCAAAACGGTGGGAGGTCTTTGTAGTGCCCTATTTACTTTAGGGGTTTTCCCTGAAGGATTTTCCTTTTACTTAAAAGGAGGATGTTTGTGCTCCACATGTCGAGGCTGCTCCAGATGCTGTTCGTGTGTCCGCTCGTGGACTTGCACACGAGACTGTGGAGGGGAGCCTGGGCCCGACCGACCGTGTCCTTGCAGATGGGGACACAGAAAAGGCACTTGCTCGAGTTCCCCCTAGATGAATGAAATGCAGAGACTTAGGCCCTGAGAGTCATCTCCGAAGGCTGCACAGTGAGCTGCTACCTTCTCCTGCCCGTTCACAGAATTATTATTGATTCCTGTTAAAAGGTTCTTCTTACTCTGGGAGGCTGAGGCAGGATCTCAAGTTTGAGCCCTGCCTGGAAAACAGTAACTTAGTGAGATCCTGCCTTACAATAAAAAATAAAAACGAGTGGAGATGTTAGCTCAGTGCAAAGGCTCTGGGTTCAATCTCGGTACTGAGAGAAAAGAAGGAATTGTTCACATTTCTTCTTTCTAATTGGGGCTTTCCCCTGTTTGGGGTTTGTTAAGCACCTTTGATTTGTGTGTTAGTATTTTTTGTCAAATTTGAGAGATTTGGGGCATTCCTTTTTCTTTCTTTTATTCATTCTTCCTCTCTTCCTTCGCTTCCCCCCCTCCATGTCTTTCTCCTCTACTGGGACTCTAATTACTCATCTGTTTCAGAGCTCATCGTCACTCCAAGGGTCACACAGCCCAGTCCCCTGGCCCTGGCCCTTTTCCCCTCGGTGCTTCAGTTTGAACAGTTTCTGCTGAATCATCCTGAGTTCACTGGCCTGTTCTTCTCTAGTGTCCAGTCTTTCTGAGCCATTCCGTGAACGTCTCATCTCAGATGTCGTATTTCTTAGTTCTGAAAGTTCCTCTGGTTTTCCTAGCTCCATTTTCTACTCTCACTCTCCCCATCTTTGCTTGTTTATTTACTTTATGTCTTTAAACATATTTAGAATAACTGCTTTCTTGGGTTTGCCTGCTAACTCCAGCATTTTTTGTCATCTCTCGGTCTGGGGAAAGCAGTCGGAGGAGCTCCATTCGAAGCCAAGTGCCTGAGCATCCTGGGCTCAGGGAGTGGTCCGACAGCAGGCTTTGAAAGTCCACTTGTGTAGTGGTGAATTTGCTCATAACCATGAAAGTAAATGATCCACATCTAAGCACAACGACATGGATGCATTTTTATAGCGTGATATTAAATGAAAAGTAATTCACTTTTCACAATATTGTTTAAGTTGAAACTTTTTAAAAGTTGAAAAGAGGCAAGATATATTGTTTAATCATACATCCATGCACTGCCAAACCAGTATGAGAACCACTAATCTGTTCTGAGTTGCATGCTTGGGAGAGCAGGAGACAGGTGCTGCAGATGCTAAGTTTCAGTAACATTTTACGATCGGATTGGCTTGCGGTTTCATGACTATGAATTATGAGGTAGAAAATTAAATGCACAAATAAGAGCTAAAGTGAGAAAACGGATATTCATCACACTAGTCATAATGCCGTATCTTGCAGAAAGGAATAAGTGCTACATACGAAGTACCACTGTGCCCCTACGGCACATACCAAGGGTCCACACGAGAACGGAGAAACCTGCAGGGGCGTAACTCTGGGAGGGTGGGAGGGTGGGAGACAGCGGCCGCGTTCTCCTTGCCTCCTCTCTCCCAGCTCACTGCGGCTCATCCGCGGGTCGGGAGCAGTGCATTCCAGTTCATCCAGATTTCATCCCTTGGAACACAGGAAGGGCCCAAGAAGGCGCAGTGCAGCCTTTCGGGAGGGCGTCCACCTAGGAGCCTAGACAGTGGGCTGCAGGAGGCAGGCAGGGCCCAGTTCTCAGTGAGCCGACACTGACACTAACACCTCCAGCTGTCAGGGGTGACTCAGCATACTGCACTAGTGCACGGCTACACACACACACACACACACACACACACACACACACCCCGCAGCTACAGGGGCTGCTTCCTTGGTCTTCCTTACCAGCCTGCAGAGCTGGGACTTGGCTTGTACTCCGCGGCCTTGGGACAGAGCCCCGCACTGGTTTCCAGCTCTGACCCTGCCCTTCCTGAGCCCATTCTTCCCGCTCAACTCGGATGTCGCCCTGTGGGGCTGTCTCTGCCCCTCTTCCTCATGCTCCTTGCATGGTAACCCCAGCAGGGAAATTCTGGTCATTTTTTTATCTGAAGACAGAATATTTTAAACATGTGAACCGTCCCAAATTGTGCTGCTTGGGGTCCTTCTTTTCCAGCCCTATTTCTGGGCCTTTGTGGGAATAATGAGACAGGCAGGCCTGAGTGGCTACAGAAAAGGATTGATCCCTGCCTTTGTTTGCTTTTGTGCTGCAGAACCCAGAAACTGATTAAAAAAGCAAAGCCCCCCCACAAAAAAATAAAAAAACATTAAATGTGAAGCCAGAGTGAGAAACTGAACAGCACTTCAGTAGACCAGAAAGATTTTTTTAAGGATTTAGCAAACAATAGGCCCTAGAAAGAGGGAATTTGAGTGGACAAGAGAGAAAAATGTTTTGTGCAGAGCAATGCTGTGGGGTATAAATTGAATTTCTGGTAATCTTTTCCAAGAAGAACTTATAAAGACTGGAATTACTTTTGAATTAGTGTCAACTGCTTGACATTTTTTCTTATTGCTGCTCCATAAACATTCTGGTTTCTTGGTGTGTCATTCATAACTGGGTGGCCCTCAGGTGCCCGGACAGCCCTCCCAGGGCAGACACCGTGGGCTGCAGCAGCTGGAATGGGCTGGGTGGCTGTGCTCGTGGTCATTTCCGCAGGCTTACACATGGGCTGTGTCGAGGTGTATGTTCTGGGCGGAGCAGAGATTCTGTTCCGAGTGCAATGGAGAGCAACTGAAGGTTTTTATTTATTATTTTTAATGAGACCAACAACTGGATTGGATTTCTTTTAGCATCGGTAACTATGGAAACCATGTGAAGGATCATTGAGTATGGGAGCGTGCAGAGAGACTGTGGGCTGTAACATGGACAGGGAGGGCTTGTGCGGCTGGGTCAGAGTCCGTCAGGAGGAAAGTGAGCGGGTGACGAGGGTCAGTGCGTGTGCTCAGGGGTCAGGGCTGGCGCGCGACTAAGGCCCCTTCAAGGATCTGTGCTTGATCTTCACACTGGCCACAGCCCGGGCAGTGTCCCCTGCTTACTTAGAGCTGGCAATGGGTTCAAGAGCTGGGAATAGGTCCCTTGGGTTAGGAACCTCAGAGGGAGTGGCATGAAGTGGGGCCAGGCAGGCAGAAGCAGGAGAGAGAGTGGAGGGGTGAGAGGTGGCTCTGTTTGAATACTTTGATTGCTTAATGCTTTATACCACAGGTGTGTAAGGTGTACAGAGACCATCTGGTTTGGAGCTTGAAAGGGATTTTGGGGCTTGAGACATTTTATTAGAGAATCATTTGCATGGAGCTGACCGTGAGCGAGTATTTCTTTCAGGCAGCACACAGGGAGAAGCAGGATGTGCTGGGTATAGACTTTGAGGGACATATATCTAATTTTGGGAAAATAACTGTGCAAGAGAAACTGTCAGAAGACATCAGAGAAGGAGGAAGAGACCTCGACCACTGTAGCTCAGGACAGCTGTGAAGGAGGCGTGGCTGAGAGGAAGGGACCTGCAGGGGCAGTGGCTACCAGAGCACAGTGGCTTGAGAGGAGGCTGAGATTCAGAGGCAACTGGGAGCACCAGTGATCGAGCAGAACTAGGCCTAGAAAAGTCCATGCACGTGGGCCGGTATTCACGAGCCCGAACAAAGCAGCTGATCAGAGCCGGGGTGGTGCTCACAACAACGAAGCCAGTTTCAAGAACCAGCAAGAAATGCTTTCTAAGACATTTGCTGTAAAGGCAAGAAGCTAGAAAGCTTGGAAGGAAGAAGAGCAGAAGAGCCAGACTGGAAGCTCTGCAGGTCATGGGGAGGAAGCAGTGGAAAGGAGAGCGTGGATGTTGAGGAAATGGAGCAGGTGGAGGCCTGGGGTCCTGGAGAGGCCCCAGGATGGAGTGCTCCCGAGGGAACGGACTGGCCAGGGCACTCACTTTGAATCTGCGACTTGGGAGCTAGTCATGTGGTCAGGTTGTCCTTGCCTTGTGACAGTTGGCCTTGTCGTCTGCACCCTGCCGTGACATTTCACAGGGAGCTCTGCGTGGCAGCCCCAGGGTGAGTGAGCAGACAGAGGCAGGGCAGCTCCGGGCCAGGCCGTCTGCAAACTGTTTCCTCCCCAAACGTCATTGCATCTAGTCCCCAGGGTTAGTCACACATCATCTCAAAAGGAGAGTTCTCCCAGGCTCAGCTCAAAGTCAGATGACATTATTCCAGACAAATAACCCAGACTCAGATTGCCATCATGCCCCTAGGGATGTCGTATATCTAAGTGAGCCATATTTATTTTTTTATGATTAATAACTTTGGCCAAGCAATCTTTTACAGCAAGGCTGTGTCCTCCCCCTTGAAGATGTCCATATCTTTTGTTCCTGGAGTGGTTCTGGCATTTGGATCACAGCTGTGGGTGCCGCCCACACACTGGTCAAAGCCTGAGTGTGCTCAGATCTCTATACACTCTGCCTTGGATGTTAAATCAGCTGGACTTCACTGCAGGTGCGGGTGATTAAGCCACAACAAGCAAGAGTGGTTTGAAGAGGACGCAGGTGCCTCTGTCTTCAGTTGGGAGGTCTGCAGGTCAGGGCGCGGCGGGGACAGCAATTCTGCTGCCAGACCTCAGGGACCAGCCCTGCCTAGCTCCCTGGAGCCCTGTCCTCATGGTTCAATATGTCAGAGCTGACATTACAACAAGGATGAGGGAGAATGGATAAGGAAGAACATGGGCAGCGGGACGTGGTGGTGCCCGCCTGTGATCCCAGCACCCTGGGAGGCTGGGGCAGGAGGATCACAAGTTGAAGCCCAGTTAGCGACCTAGCAAGACCCTGTCCCTAAAAGGGCTGGAGATGTAGCTCCGTGTGAAGGGGAGGCAACCTATGAATTAGAGACACAGTGAGGAAGTTTCTGTTTGTTTGACAAACGAATGGGAAGGAGTTCAACAAAGCAGAATTAGAGGTTTTCCCTCTCTAAGTTACAAGTTAACACCATTTTGGGGACGGTTATGCTGTACGTGTGGCTGTAAGATACTGTGTGAAAAAAGCTATCCCATTTGGCAGTGAGCGGGCTGAGGCGGAAGCTAAATCCCATAGAAGGCATGTTGGAAATGTGTGCTCCACCTGGACTCATTCAGTATGATAACAGTTGAGAGAAGCCCATATGGTTTGCTTTGTGGTTAACATACTTAACTTGGAGTCAGAAACAAAAATCATTAGCTCTTAGAGATTAATAAGCTTTGTGTTCTAACATCTTCTAATCTAAAAATTTCCTTTTTCAATTTTGTCGCGGAGTTAAGTAAGAACTGAACCAGTATTTGCTACGGGGTGGTGTTGGGTTACGGTACTGACTGCATTTCACCAGCGCACTGGCTAAGTACTGCCCTGCTCCTGGGGATGAGCCAGGAAATCTTCACCGATCTCTAAAAGCTACCACAATTAAGCTCAAGAGACGCGAGAAGCAGTGAGCCCTTACTCGGCACTTTGTACCTTCCTCAGGGTGGGGCTCGGTCCGGTCCTCACCTCGCCCTGAGCCTTGCCGAGACGTGACCGGTCCGAAGAGAAGAGGCTGGGCCTCCCGTGCTGGCGGGCCGTGGGAGTGGGGATGGAGAGCACTGTCTCGGGTCGCCGGTTCTGTCCTCCCGGCTGCCTCGGGGACGGCACCTCTCACCTGCGTGGTGCGGACACGCCAGATGACCTCTGTGCGCAGACAGCAAGCTCCTCTCTCCTCCAGTCGGCCCTGCCTAACTCCTTTCTCTTTCCTTCCCTTCCTTCCCTTCCTTCTTTTCCTTCTTCCTTTTGCTGCTCTTGTCAACCTGAAAGAAAGGGAATCTGTTTTCATGGTGGTAGTCAGACTTTTCAACATGAAGATAAACCTGAATTAACTCCAGATCCAAGCTTTTAATTCCTGAATCTATGAGGGTTACTTAGGGAATGAACAAAAACCAAGTCAGAGGCTGCAAGAGACAAAGCAACCCATACTGATGCACCCAGAGAGGACGTCCTTTTCCACCCTTCAGTGCCCCCTCCAGGCCCACTGCTCTCCAGACTCCTGACTATCAGCACATTTGGGAGGAGCACACATTCTGAAAAGTCTCGACCTTCACAAATTCCACCCCTAAGTGATGATTCTTAGCTGCTCAGTGGACTGAGTTTTGCACCCTTTGGGCAAAAATGATTCCGGTGCCCAGTGACATCGCCAAGGGTTCCCGGGAGCTCAGCAGCTGACAGAGGAGGGTGGTTACCTGGGGTGCTTCTCTGCTGGGCAGCGGTGTTTGTGTCCTGTACAGCAGGGTAAGGGTTAGAGCACCTCTGGATATCATGGGCTCCTTGCAAGCCTGAACTCTGCTGGGCTGCTCGGACGCTCCCAGGTGAAATTTTACTAAACCGTGGGTCCCTCCTCTACTAAAGGACTGGCCACAGTGTGCCTGGGATTTAGACAGAAATATCAAGGGTGCTTACTCTTTTTAATTAAATTCAGCACACATTTGTTGTCAACCTTCATGTTTTAGGAACTGCTTCAGATGCTATTGGAACAATTGATAACTAAGTTATTGCAGTATCTGTGACTTCACCAGCAATAGAGGAATTAATATGAAAATAGAGCACCGTGTTTTATAAGAGAGACAGTGATATAGCCATGAATAAGGTTCAGAAGAAGAAAATAAAGAAGGGAACATTGGATCTTGGCTTTGAAAGATTCCTGTAGCAAGAATACCTTTGATGTGTTTTTGGTTCAGTTTCCCCACTAACTAGCTCTACTGACATGGCCAGAAGTTTTATTGTACTGAGGCTCAATTTTCTTCTCTAAAATGAGTCATTTTGACTTTATGGTCTTAAAGAATTTATGAAATATATTTGTGTACTCAGTATGTTTTAGAGGAAGTAACATTGAGTGAGACATCTTCTTTCCCTTAAGAGCCTTTCAATCTATTACAGGAAAGGGACAAGTAGACAAATAACCTGATTTAGAGCAGTTCTTGTGAAAAATTTGATAGAGTCGATGAGAAGCAGTGAAAGTCATTACTTAGAAACAGGAAGCGGATGCACAGGAAGAGGTCAGATGTGATTTATCTTGGAATCAGAGCTAAAGATGCCGCTGATAACAGCAACAGTAACTAGCATTTTCTAAGTAGACTTATGCAAGCCTTATCAAACTGTCTCTCTTAACTCTCATAAAAATCCTGTGGCTTCTCTTCCTCCTCTTCCTCTTCAATTTTTGTTTTTGGAAGAAGAAAGAAGCTGAAGCCTGGGCAGGTTAGGCAACTGCCCAGCCCTAAGGGAGCTAACGCTAAAGTTCATGTCTGAGTTTGGCCAGGCTACGCCAGACAGTCTATATCCCAGACCTCCCTCACCACACTCCTGAGTAGGATCAGGGGACCAGCAGGGCTATGACATGATGAGAGGAGGACAGTAACGTGGTGGACAAGCGATGCACAGCACAGATAACCGGGGTTGACCCAAGCACAGCACCAAGGCCGAGAGAAGGGACATTAGATCCTCCGTGGGCCAAGGCGTTGGCAAAGTTGGTAAGGCCAGGGGGAGGTTGCAGGATTTGCAAGAGTTCAACTCACCGAAATTGGAGTTCAGTGCTGGAATTCACTACTAGGCACTACCAAGGCACAAGAAGCTCAAGTCTTGGAAGAGGATACAAGATTACCAAAGCCTCAGTGGGGCACTGTGGTAAGGGAGAGTCATGGCTATGTTTCCGGGAGTGTCTCTCTGACTTGTGGCTAAATTGAACCTAAAACGTGAAGTAGATTCTATTCTCTGAATGACAATATGCTATGTTGGTGGATAACACTTGCTTCGAAATGGGTAGACTTGCTTTGGTGTGCAATTATTTACTAGCTATGAGCAATTATTTAACTGTACTGAGCCCTGGTTTTACCTATGCAGTGGGTAAAATGGTGCCCACTTTTTGAGATGCTATACAATTCAAAGTGTATAATGCTTATAAAGCACCTAGTATCAAACATGGTGCAAAGTTAGGGTATTGGTAAGGATTACTGCACCCAGCAACAAGTAAGGAAAACTCAAGATAATGGAGACTCCATACCTATCATAAATTAGTTTTCCTCTCATACGAATGTAAGCAAGTTCCACTCTGGCATGGCAGCTCCAAAATCATGAAGGAGCCAAGCTCCTGTCACCTACTGCTCTATGGTGTGTAGTATGCCTTCCAACTTGCAGTTCAGATACATGTTCTAGCTCTAGGTATCATTTTGTTTGCCCAAACACAGTCGTATTGTAAACTGGTCACACGTGAGGCAGGGAAATGTTGGTCCACACAGCCTGCCTCAAGCTGAACTTTGGGTGTTAAGTTACTGTACAAGGAGGGAAGAATGGATACTGGGAGATGGGTAGAGTCTCTGGCATGGTTTGTATTCAGTATTGGATGCCAGCAGTAGAAGTACTCAGGCATAATAGTACTGAATGTGGGAGTTAGTAAGACATTCTGCTTGGAGAAGTAGAAGAATTAGATAAAAACTCCAGGGTGAAGAGCCACTCTTACAGTTCCTGTCTTGTTCTTAGTACTCCCAGTAGTAGAAGTTGGGGATTAAAATCTGAGCTAAAGACATCACAGCTGCAGGCAGCTAGGTAATCACTAAACCCAGATCCTCTTCTCACTGAGCTCAGTAGCCTAAACTTCTCAGTTTCTCTTGTAGCTGGGGACAGCATTGTGTCGAGTTCTAGCTGATGAAGTATGAAGACAAGACTGGCATCCCTTGGAGGCCTGGCACATAAAACTTTCCACGTGTGAGTTCTGATTCTTTTTCCTTCTAAGGAAACCACCTGCTTAAAATGGCAGAGGCACTTGAGGGCGGGAGCCTGAACCCCTGCATCGTTGTTTGGGGATGGTGACGTTCAGAAGGGTTTCTTCTGCAGAGAAAGACTTTACTGTGAAAATGTTCTAACGGCTTCCCACTGTGCCTAATGCCCTAAATCCTGTCCTGCTCAGGGCCTGCAGGACCCACCAAAGGGGCGGCGCTCTGGGTCCTCGCTCCCAGGAGGTTCCTGTCTCCACTCCCTGCTTTTCCATCATCTGGGCTCCTCTCTGCTGAAGAATGCATTCGCTTGTTCTTCTTTCATGCCTAAAACTTCTCTTTATTTGGGTCTCAGCTACAGAATTCTCTCTTAAAATGAGTTTCTCTGAGTACCCAGTCCCCATCTTTCTTGCTACATTTAATATTTCTCCAGTTTAAGATCACCATATCTATCCGTCTCTCTAGCTAGCTTAATATCTAACTGCCTACTCCTCTATCTGTGTATCTGGGGCCTTACATTAGAATATAATATCAGTGATGGCAGGGACCTTATCTGTTTAGTTTAATATTTGTCATTAACAAGGAATTTTGTTCTTCGTTATGCTGTATTCTAGCGCTAAGGTAGAGCCTTGTGTGTCCTAAGCATTTAGTAAGTATTCATGGAAAGACCTAGGAAGGAATTTTTTGCTTATTATTCAGAGTAAGTTTTCCCAGGATCAAGTGGAGGAGTGAGTGGTTTCCCCTGCCTCTTTGGAATTAGAGAATCCATATTATTGGGGTGGAGAGAAGCACAGACCACTTCCACTGTGTGCTGAAAGTACCTGATAAATGCCGTGGATCCTGTTCGAATCCAGCATGGAGTTTGTGCACACCGGGAGCCATGGCGTGAGAATGCATCGAGGCATTCTGCATGCATACAGAGGTGGAGAGCGCAGTGTCTCCTCACCAGAGGCTCAGGGCCCATTCCTTCCTGCCACAGTGCAGTATCTTCTCAGATTTCTGGCCCTGCAGAGCGCATATTTATCATCAGGGAGCCTTTCAGAGCCTGGCTCAGCCGCCTGACCCTGGTGCCTGAGTTTTGGATTTTCTCCAGGTTCCCGGGGCTGCCAGTGCGCCAGCATTTGGCAGCCTAAGTAGCGAGAAGCAGGTCTTTAACCCTTGTCCTTGGCTTCCACGCCCAGATGTGGGCCCGGTGGGACGCTGGGTTATAACGTCCACAGCGTGAGGACCGCTGGCGCGGTGGACACCGTGGTGGGCACTGGAGCAGGGCGCCGGGAAGGGAGCTAGCGGGGCGTTCATGGAAAGTTCCCGGCGAAGAGGCCCGGGCGGGCTGCCCTTTCCACCTGTGCACTGTCGGCCTGAGCACGAAGAGAGCTGCTGTCAGGCCGGGCGACGGCCCGCTCCAGAGGAAGAGGAAGGGGAGAGCGCTCCACGGGCTTTTCGCTACCTTGGGAAAGCCTGGTCTCTGGTGCTCGCCCAGCTCCCACCAAGTGGCTTCGGGAGTCTCTGGCTCTAGGGGAAACTGGTCGCTCCCAGGTGAGGCGGGCGCATCCTGTCCTGGGGGACGAAGTCTGCCGGGGAGGAAGCTTTCCTCCTCTCTTCTCTGAGACAGCCCGGGCGCCAGGGAGTCACTGAGACTCATCGGCTGAACAGAGAAAGCCCGAAGACTCTGTGCGGCAAGTTTAGCACGCGCCTGATTCGGAAACATCTTGCGAGGCGTACACGCAGGGCAGAGAAGGAAGAAAAGTGGGCCGACTGCTTAACTGAAAAATTCTTTGCGGATTCATAGGACAAACGCGCACTCTGGAGAAGGCTGATGAGAGCCGCATTAATTTGCTGCAGGGCCGGGTAGGGGCTGGACAGACAGCGTGGTCAGTGGGACACGGCTCTCAGAGGAGACCCGGGAGAGCTGTTGTGGGAACCAAAGCAGAACTCTCCTGTCCCTGGTCCGCTTGTCGCGGCCCGTGACTCTCAGGAGGCGGGGGCTCCAGACCCGGCCAGCAGAGGTGTGCAGATGGCGGCATCCCGCTGAGGAAATCGGTACCGGGATTTCTCTCCTGCAGGTCTGGGGACCACTGCAGACAGGCAGGGAGCCTGGGGGAGGAAGGGAGGGCGCGGACCCTCAGGGAAGGGTGGCCCTGCAGGTGAAGGCCAGGAGCCTGAGCCTCGGGCCATGTGTCCCTACCCAGAGCCGCAGGAACTGAGGTATGGCCCGAGCTCGCTGGGTTCAGAGAGGACAGGAGCAGCAGGAACAGCGCATCTCCCTCTGGCAGGGCCTCTGCGGGGCTGACTCGGGCGTCCGGACTGGGGGCCGAGGAACACAGAGACCGGCACCCCTGTGAGCACCCTGCACCGCACAGTCAGCAGCACCTGGGGGCAGACTGAACAATGGAGCCCAGTCGGAAACAGGAAGATGGGGAAAACCAGACAGATCCCACGCGAGACAGCGCTTCAGAGGCACGAAGAGGTGAGTCTCAGAGCTGAAATGCGAATTCCACAACCCAGTCTATAAACGGAGGGCAGAAGGATTTCTGTCGAGACTTGAGTTACAGAGTTGAGTCCTGAAGATCAAGCTCAAATGTTCCAAAGTACAGAGGGAAATAAAAGTTGGCCGTATAGACTGAAAAATACAAGCGAGTTAGTGGGTAGATCCAGGAGAATCAAAAGGTGAGAAATAAAGATCTTGAGAGGAAAACGGAACAGATATGAGAAGGTGATTGTTTTTAAGTTTTGTTTTCCCTCCGAACTGAAGAAGCTCCCAGTGGCCGGTGGAAAGGTTCCCCAACTCCACCCAGGCCACAGGGGTCTCACCCTCAGCACCCACCTGGGCAGGTTCCTGCAGGACTGCACGACGGTGGCATCCGTCTGGAGGGCAGGCGTCTGCAGAGGAGTAGAACATAAAAGCCATTCTGGACCTCTCGCCGGCCCAGGACCGCAGGAAGAGATAGACCAGTGCCTGCAGGTCGCAAGAGGAAAGAGCTCCCCGCAAAGACCAAAAGCCAGCAGACCTGCGGTCAGCAGCCAGGGCAAGCATGGGAGGGCCTTGTAATAGTCTTTGATGGTAAGGCACACAGGAGAAAATACGAGTTTCAAAAATTAATTTAACTTACAATATTATGCGTTTATAAACTTCCTGGAATCCCGATAACTTTGTAGGCAAAGGTAACTTATTACTGAAAAGTAGGGAAAATTGTTCAAAATAACCTTAAATATATTTAGCAGATTTAACACCAAAATACAGCCAGATATATGAAGAATTAGAAGAATAATGTGTATCTCTTTTTAAGATATCAAAATACTAAAAAATAAACTTTTGTAACCAGACTGATATGCTATTGATGTAGAGTGGATAAATTATAGAACAAAATAGAAAAATCCAGCAATAGACCTATTACACATACAAATCTATCACATTTACCAAAACTAATTTCACATCAGTGAAGAAAAGAAATTACTTATTAAGCCATGCTGGATCAACTGGCAATTTATCTTAGAATAATTAAAAGTAAGCACATCTTACACCATATTCAGAATATAGGTAGGTTAATATTAAACCCCAAAAATAAATATACAAGTAAATATTTTGCAAGAAACACTATGAATGTATGTAAAGTTAAGTGGATACTTCTTAACTGAGACACAGCAGGGATATAAAAGAAGATAAACATTTAATTATTTAAACTAATAGTTAAAGCATTTAAAATATGAAATGCTTACAAGGCATAAAATACTATAATACCAATTCACAAATATGTGAATTTAAAAAACTGTAATTCACATTTCACACAAAGAGCTAATATATGTAATGTATCAAAAAATCTTTTACATATTGATAAATAAGGAAAAATAATGAAAAGGAAAATAGGCAATATATACTGATAGGCAATACAAAAGGAAATAAATCCAAATAGCCAACAAATCCACAGAAAGATTTCAAACTTCATTAACATTAAAAATTAAAATTAAGGACATATTGCTTTACTCTCATTAGGCTGAGGACATATCTTTATCACCTATTGCTGGCAGGTTCATAGGGTAACTGGAATTCTATGTATTCTTTTTTAAAATTATAAGATTTTGTAGCTTTTCAAGAACTCAACCTGATCATATTCATAACAATGTAAAATATGTGAATTCTTAAAAGTAGTGTCTAAATCCTTAGAAACTATCCCCTAGGTCAGCACATAAAATATGAATGTAGAGGATTTTTACTTTAGCACTGTACACAGTAACTGAAACCTGGCAACAATGTTAATGTTCAACAATTAATAAATGAACTAATGAGCATTTGTCTGTTTCCAGGGCCCATCTGAGACAGGAATAGTAGCTGACACAGAGCCTTTCCTTTGGTATTGTTGAGTACAACAGCGAAGTCCAGGAAGGTGTGTAAAACTGGAGCAAATTAAATATTCTAAAAGAAAAATAATTTCGTATATATATAAACATACTATTGTGATAAGTACTATGCAGAATTTCATGGCACTGGGCATGGCGGCTCGGGCCTGTAATCCCAGCTACAGGGAGGCAGAGCTGGGAGGCTGTAAAGTTCAAAGCTACCTGGGGTCTGGGCCACTCAGTGAGCTCTGTATCAAAATAAAAAATAAAAAATGGTTTGTCGCTCAGTGGTAGAGCAGCCATGGGCTTGAGTCACAGGACTGAAAGGGAAAAGAATCTGGGCTCTGAGAAGTTATTCAAGCCGTGTTTTCCCCGAGGATGGGGCAGGTAGAACATCACACAGAGGACACAGAGGACAGTCAAAGTTGGCTATTCTAGTGTTGAGAAGGGAGGGGGCCCCGTCTTTAGACAGCAGGCACACGAGCAAGTCGGACATGGGGAAAGAGTTTAAATCGGCCCCAGGGAGGAATGTGGGAATTCCACAGCCACAGGCCTGTGTGAGGGAGGGCAGTTCCCCGGGGATGGGGGGGGGGGCGGTGAGAGCTGCCGCAGTGAATGGCCACGCAAAGGTGAGCCGGGAGAGAAAGTGGCAGCGATTCCCGGCAGAAGAAAAGACGTGAAATATGCTCTGCACGCACAGACATGCTCCGTTACAGTGTTGCCGAAATGCACTGTATCAGACAGGAGGCTCCTGCGGCACAGTTCACGTCTAGCACCGTGAAGCCCACCACAAAAAGCAAACAAAAAACCCAAAAACAAACAAAAAGATGGGTAATAGTGGAAAAAATGATGGTCAGAGACCATTTCTGACGTTTCAGATGGCAGAGTTAGCCAGCTTTGCTTTATTATCTGCAATCAGATGACAAGTTATTTTAATTGCTATTTTCTTTAAATCTCTCAATATATACAGAGTTAAATTACAAAACACATACATAGATTTTAATTAATCTCAAAGTTCAAAAGATATTTCTTATTTCTAGTTTGCTTGCCTACAATTTTGGACAAAGCTATGGAATGCAACGTATTGTTATTGTTTAGATTTAGAATGCCAGAGAAGACTTCCCTTGGAAAAAATTCAAAAGGCATGAGAGAAACACTGACCATAGTGAGAATTTAATAAATTCAGAAATCTGTCCATGTGAATAATAAACATTTTTCCTAACACAGAAGTGAAAACACTGTGATGCCCATTGGTGATAGGATAGAATGTTCTGTCTGAAAAACCAGAACCTGAGCAACTCGGTACCAATTGGGTTCCCCAAGTCTAGACGGTCTAAGAAACTGGGAAATGTGTTTCTTCACATGTGAAATGTGAACTTTAGATATATGCTCGATATATGTGCTCATAATGCGCATGTAAGACATCTATCTTAAGGCACTATATATTTTTTAAAGTTTTTCAAACTCTTTATCTTGCAGGATTTTGATATGCACTGAAATATATGTAAATGTATCATTAATGTTCATGAGAAAAATCTCTTCACCCATACAGGTGTAATAAAAGTATATATTACGGTACACATCAGCATTTTACTTTCATTTTGGTCTAGTCAGTATTTTGTATTGTGTTAGTTTTTTGTATCTCACTTAAATTTTTATTACTATAGACCTCTCTTTCTAGTTTACCACATATATTTATGGTATAATAGCAAGATAATATTCATCTATGTGTATATCTTTTACCTTTCTTTGGATTATTACATGGATTTAATTCTCGTGGAGAAAATCTGAGCTATAAAATAAATCAAAAACATTATTAAGCAAAGGATTTAGTAGCATATTATATACATTATATACTTATATATACATTCACATATATACAGATCTTTGAATATTTCCAAGTATATGTAAGTTATATAAATATTTTAAATTATAAATATTTATAATTCTCATACATACACTTAAACATCTTTGCATAAAAATAAAAAATAAAATGTTAGCTGGGCATAAAGGCCGGAGAAAATTTTAAGTTTTCAGCTTACCTTTTGTATTTTCTGCAACTACTGTGATTAAAGTAGTTTCTTTTTTGTAAATCCCCCAAGTCATTGGGTGACCTTAACTTTTAAGCCAATTAGATAGATCCCTTGTTAACAATATTGGAATTTGGCAATTTAAAAAAAAATCTATAATATCTAGAAGATAAATTGAAGCTCAACCTGTTTAGACCACTACATATTCCAAAATAACAGAAAAGAAAGTAATGAGATTTTGCTGAATTATGTATTAGTTGGTTACAGTACGGTGGTTTGGTAAGGGAGCACTTGATTCAATTAATTCATCATGTGGATATTTGGTAAATACCACTGATTTAAAAACTAGACTAAAATGAGGAATTATAAAGCAAACCTTCACTTGTTAGGTTTTACAAACTTATCACTTTACATCTAAAACTAGTGATTACAATTTTGCCATCAGTTTTATATTTTATTGGCTTGAAATATTTGAGAAATATGACATAAAAGATTTCTTAGGTTTCAGATTGCCTAGATTTAAGGTGGTTCACATTTATTCTGCAGTATCATATTAAACCTCTGTGACCAAAAATAGCTTAGTAAATTATATATATATACATACTGTATTCTAGTGTCTTCTCATGTAGCCATACACTCAGAACCATAAACACTGCAGAAAGAAACAAAGGAACAGTAACAAAAACTTTGCAAAATTGTGTACTAATACATCTGGTCTAGAAGAAAGTTGAAGAATTAGGATTTCCTTAGAGCGAACATTCTCTTTCAGACTAACCAGCAGCCTAAAGATTGAAATTTTTTTTTTCTAAAAATTTCTGCTTTTTTCATTTTGGCTGGTAAAGGAAAACGGTTTCTGTTGGAGTGATTTAAGCTGTGCATAGTATATTAGCAGTGGAAAACAGAGACCTTCTAGATTCCTTGACTGCCGCTATCATTTCCCAGGTGAAAAGAAACTGGTCTCTGTTTGCCCCACACAGACACGGTGGATGTGCAGTCTGAGCGAAGCTCCTCACACTATGACTCGTGTTTGCTTCTTTTGCGACCTGATTTGCTCCATTTGCAGGGGCAGCGCTCACAGTCCTGGCCTCCTTGCTGCCCCCCTTGGTGGCGACACGACGGAATGCTGTTAGCGGTAAGCAAATACCGTTTGCCATGATTAATATCTTCATAGGTGTTAGAAAAGCGCAACAGCACTCTGAATTGTGGGCTCATTGATGTTGCAAAGATGAGGCTGATTTAATATTGTTTTAAATACAATTGGCCACATAACAAATTTAAGTCACAAAAATATTACTGTTTAGTGGTATAGATGATCAATCTGGGCACAGCAGTATAAGAACTAGAAAAATTCCAAAATTTCATGCTTTTTCTTATTTTTGCTGGTAATGGAAAACAATTTTCCCTGGAAGAAATATTAGTGTTGGCTTTTGGCTGACTTAATTCTGTGAAATGCTTTCTATATTAACCATGTTCTCAGAACTCTAACAACCGTAAATTCTCTAGAAATCTAAATTATTGAGCCAAAATATAACAGAAGGAAGGACTAATAAAACGGTTTAATTAACACTTGTTCTTTACTTTTGCCAAGAGTAAAGCTTTTAAAAGAAAACGAGCGACTCCTCATTGTTGTGTAAGCAGGCTGCCTGCTCTCCACATCCCGTCTCCTATTGCCTGCTTTGACTGGGGTAGAAATCTTGTAAGTGTTTTCCTGTTCTGGCCTGTGCCCCTAATGATTATACCCTACAATATTGGAAGAAGATTGTTTTACGTAAAACAATTCTGATAACTGCCACCTCCAACCTCAAAACACATCTCAATGGTACTTTTTTGCCATCGGGAATAGTCAGGAAGCGTGCTACTTAGAGTGGCCCCTCACCCCTGTGCTCCACACACACTGAGCCATTCCTGCCACTGGAGGGCCTCACTGCTACATTCTCTCCGCCAGGGTGAGGCACCTCAGGACCCCACCTGTGCACCATCAGCATTTACTGAATGCTGCTTAGGCACCATGTGCTGTGCTAGGCAGAGTGCATGTGGACATGTTTCTGCATCAGTAGGCCATGCAGCTCAGTGAAAGAAAGACACTAAAGAAGCAAAGCAGCAGTTGTTTAGTTAAAATGCATTAACTGCTTTGAAAAGAAAAAGAAACTCAGGTGGTACAAAAGAATTACAGGAGATGCTTTTATACAGTGGCCAAGGATGACGGAAAGAACTGCATCTAAGAAGAGCCCCAGTCCAGAAGCACATGGGTATCCACATCCTGTGACAGTGCTCACAGTCGTAGCACCCATGACAACACACATTCCTGACGGTGTCACTCTGCAGATGACTACACTGCATTGTGCTACAGTGCATTCTGTTATGTTGTTCTTCCCTGGGTGTTTCAGGATAAGCTCATAGCAAGATTGAAACTGAATTCCACCTGCAAAGCCCTACACAGCAGCTTCTTCCCTAATCTCCATGGCCTGGGTCTCGTGGTGCTGTGTCCTCTCTCAGACCTCTGTGCTGTCCTGCCATCAAGCCACACCATGCCCCGAGGCTTTGTCACACAGAGGTCTCCTCTCTCCCAAGATACAAATGGCAAGGCCACATGTGACTGGTTTGCAGATTCCCAGCAGCACTAGGTGCCTGGCACACAGCAGACATTTAATAATTAAAAATGAATGTGTCTAGTTTACCCCCGAACATGAGCCCCGAGACCCAAGCTCAGAAAGAAAGTTCCACTGCATGCAAGTTATTAGTGCATATTATATGTGGCTAAATGTATGGGCACTGGTTCCAGACTGCCCAGGTTGGCATGTCAGCTTTAATATTCACTTCCCATCATGTTGAGCACAACCCTAAAAACAAGAACCAAACAACTTTTGATGTCCAGTTTTCTTTAATGCAAAGTGGGGCTGATGGTGCTGATCTCAGAGAGACGTGGTGAAGACTGAAGGGAAGAATGAGGTGAAACTCAGACGACCCCAAGGAGCGTGGGCTGCCGTTGTAATGAACCAGTGTTTGCTGAGTGGTGATGGTGGGTGGTTAGGGCAGGGCTTCGCTGAAATGTTACCTAGAGCTCAGCCTTGTAAGCCAGCCAGGGACTCTGGGAGCAGAGAAGGAGACTTGCTAGGACTTTGCTAGGAGACTTTCAACCCTTTGAGGACTGTGTCGTGCACCTAGAAGCACATGGGGACAGCAGTTTGGTTCTAATATTGACCAATATTTCTTGCAAAATATGAAGGTAGCAAATGATCTGCCGCACAACTTTGACATCTCCAAAGGGGAGTAGCTTGGTGCTGTGAAAGTGTCATCTAGCCTTGGATCGCTTGATGGAAACTAGTCTTGATGGTGAATATATAGTCTTTGCAGGGCTAAGGGTGGATTGGGATGGGGGCTGGCACCTTGGCCACAATGACAGTGCTTACGTTGAGGGCTGTGCTCCAAAGGTTAAAGCTCTCTGTCATGTTGCACTCTTCCCCCAGGAATGCATCTCTTCTAATTGGTGCCATTATACTTTTCCTATTTGTAGATAAATTACATTCTACTGTGGCTGTTTCCCGAGATTTGTGACTAGGTTTTATGGCTTATTATGAGCTCTCAGTTTTCTGTCAGGTTTTAGATCTTCGAGTCTTCAGTTCCAGCAGATGGTGACTCTTTCTGGAGGTTACACGAGCAATTAAAATGCTGTCTGGCCACTTGTGACAGTGCATATGCTGCACACATTTCATGCTAAATGCAGACAAACCACACATCTCCTTGCCTTCCTTTCCACTTTGGGAATTTAGGAATAGAAATATTCATTCTTCCTGACTGCTCTGAGGAATGAGTCACTGAGAAGATGTGACACCCAGCCCAGTTAATATCCACCAAAGTTTGGCAGAGCCACTTCTAAAAGTCGCTTTACCAAACTCTGTTCTCACTGGGGTTCACAGCACAAAGTCAAGCAGGTCCCAAATTAACCTGCAAGAAACCAATGACCCGGAAGTACTTCTAGGTGTGCTTTAAAGACAAAGGAGTGTGTAGGGACATTATCTTCTACTGTCTTAATAGTTGATAAACATTTTCAACTTGACTGAATGTTAAATAGGACACATATATTGAGCTAATTCTGGCTTCACTACTGGGGCGCTATGAAAAATCAAATGAGGTATTGAATTGTACTGGAACCAGAAATAACTTAAACTCGACAGTTTTATTGACCAATGGGAAAAGTTCTGTAGTTAGCACAGTGGCTCACTGTGGAGGATCGAAAATAAATAATGCAATCTTTTCCCAGAAGGCGTTTACAATAAATTTAGAACCGATAGAAAAGTATTATCAGTGCCTAGAAGGCCCTCAATAAATTCACACTTACTAAACAGCTGCAAAATGTCATGACAGGGTAAAGCAGTACTGGATCTCCGAGTAGCGCCTATTTGGAGTGGTGTCTTAGAGAAGACCTGATAAGAAGGGCAGCACTGAAGACTGGCTTGGAACACAGTGGTTCTGAGAGGAGGGGTTCTCCGCGCTGGGACTGGCACCTGCTGAGTTGCAGGGTGGAAAACCATTTGGTGCAATCAGGAAGCAAGGAGTGGCTGGTGAGGGTGGAGACCGTGATGTGCGGTCCACAGAGAATGGCTGACTGTGGGGTGGGACAGGAAGTTGAAGGCCAGATTGCAGAGGCTGTACACGCTGAAGAGTTTGTAGGTAATGGGAAATACCAATGTTGGAAAATGTAGACGTTAGTGTGTTGGTGAACCTCTTCTCCAAATTGTGACATTCTTCAATTTTTGTGAGGGAAAAGGCCCCACTGTGGTTGATTTCAAGATGTCACTTGATGTCCCTGAACCGGAAACTGCGAAGCAGTGCCGACATCCACTCTTGCCAGCTGCTGGAGCTTGCTCCAGAACATCGTTGCCAGGGTGTGGCATGCTCAGGCATTTGTTCTTGAATGACTGTCTTGCCATGTGCTTAGTGAATTGACTGGGACAGGGTTGGAGAACTGGATGAAGGGTTAAACCCTAACTTACAAGAAAAACGAGGAAAGGGGGTAGGAAGCTGAGGCCTATGAAGGAGAGTCTCACCAGGCTGAGGCTGTGAGTCCAGGGTCTGAGGGTGTTCCAGTACGTCGGAGAACTCCGCGAAGCCTCATGCTCTTGCCTGTAGGGCATTTTATTAGATGTTCGGTGGGTCTATGACCTCCATTCGTAGGACATAAGAACTGCCATTTGTAGGCAGGATAGATGATTGACGTTAACAAGCAGTTCTCTATGACGTGCAAGGAGAGGCTGCGATGGGAGGAGTAGACAGAGCTGCAGATGACTTGGAGACTTGTTTCTTGGGCAGTTGGAGAGATTATATACCATGAGGTATATAATAAGTTAGAGTAGGAGAATAGGCAAAATCAGAGAGTTAAATACTTTCCTAAGTACACGTGATATTCTTGAGGGATTTAGACCAAAATAACTTGAGACACAGCAGAGCACAGCAGATGTAGCACAAGAAAATTCAGTGCTGACACCGATTTTTTCCTAATTATGTGAACCCAGGCATAGGAACTCAGTATATATTTTCTTATTTAAAAATGATAATTTTGATTGTCTCTCCAGCCAACTCAATGACACTTTTGATTAAAGAAGAGAAGAAAAGAGATGAGGGATTGGGGAGGAGAAGAAAGGGACAAAGAGGAGGCAGCTCCAACCTTACCCTGTTAAGTTTTATTTTCTTCATTCAGGGTGGGGCAGCAGGCGTCAGGGTCCAGGGAAAGTAACAGAGGCTTAGGAGCCACCGAGTCTTCTGTTTCTACCTTAGTAGGGTTATGACCTTCAGCAAGTGACTTAACCTCTCTAATTTTGATCCATCTCATTTCTAAAATGCAAATACTAAAACATACTTTTCAAAACCACTGTAAGATGGAGATAAAGCCTGGTGATTCATGTGCAAATGAGTCTCTATAATTAAGGCAAGATAATCCTCCCGTTTTTATTATAATGGAATCTGATTACACATTAATTTCAGTATTAATAAAAAGTTAGAAGATGTAGATAAATAAAATTTTGCTTGGCTTGGCCTTTCCAAAAGTTCTCTCCATCAAGCATCAGCTTATGGATATCTAAAAGAAAAAAAAGGAAACTCATGCAACTGAAATCAGTGAGACACAAATCTCTGCTCATCCGCTGATGGATTTTAATGAACACTGAGTTCTTTGTCCAAGATCATTACACACATGGGCAGGAAATGTCCTCAGGCTTAGGACCAGGAGTCAGAGAAGTTTTACTGATTGGCCTTCAGCTCCCTGGTCTCCATGAAAGATGTCTATTTAAAACAAATCTTTGTGAACTGAACAAGTATTTCAGTTCCTATCCAAAATGACAAGAGATACGATTATGTTAGACTCTAAAGCTTGCTGCTGGACATATCTTAAAAGTCTGGATTTATGACATAAAATGATCCAAATAGATTCCTAGGGCCGCTATAACAGATTTGTTGACCTAAATCAATAGAAAGTCACCCTCCCCCCTCAGAGCTGGCAGCAGAGCCTAAAACCCACGCGTCCCCACAGGAAGAGGGACTCTGGCCCTGCCTCTTGCTGCCTGCTGGTTGTGGACATTTCTCCATGCTCCAGCCATGTGGCCACACCACCTTGTCCCTGCTTCACTTTCTCCTGTATGTGTGTGTGTCTTTGTCAGGCCTTCCTGTCCTCTGCTAAGGACACTCTGAGGGTGTTCACAGCCCAGAGTAATCCAGGATTGTGTCTTCATCACAGGATCTTAATGACATCCACAAAGACCCTTTTTCCAAATAATGTTAACCTTCACGCTTTGGACTGAAAGGTGATACTCACAGGTGCTGGAGATTTGTCAGGTTATTGTAGTGCTTGTGACAAATTTAACGTAAACAGAAGTTTTGTTTAGTAGAACTCAAGTTTTTAAAAGAACTTTTGGGGGTAAGACAAATGACATGAATAGAGATAACAGACACAAGACATAATTATCTTAGAGAAAAAGAGTCTTACTTGCTTTGGGTTTGCCTTAAATCTCCTTGCATCCTTTCTTTTTGCCATCATAGCTAGAGACTGCTCTTGTCTGTGCTCAACTTCCCCTTTAGTTGGTGAAAGAATCTAGTGGTCCCAGGAAAAGCTCCAAAGCAGGCATGAGAGTTCACACAGTGAGCCTGCAGCGCAGAGCATAAATAGGCTCACCTTTATGGAGGGGTCAGTTCCTTACGAAGCCTGCATGTGACTTCCATGTCCTCCCTTCCAAGGTATTTCTGCTTCACCAGTGAATCTGGGAAAGATAAGCACCAGTGGCAACGTGGACACAGAAGACATTCAATATGCAGTAGATTCCTCAGGGAGACTTTAGCTTTTCCGTTCACAAAGAAACATGAACACTTTAGGTCTAAAAGCTAGTCTTTCAGAGCCTTGTTGTCAAGCCAACAGTAATTAAGACTTTTACTAAAGTCTGAGTTGAAAGAAATTCAAAACAACCAGCAATAGGAGGGATAAATGAAACAAAAAGTTTATACTTTGTGCAATGTGATAGATAGAACTATGGCATTCCAGATTAAGGAAACAGAGACAGGAAAAAACCTGATATTAATATTCAGGGAATATATAGAGATTTAGAAGTAATTTTAGAATGGTAGAAGATTATTTTATATAACTTTGCATAACTCTAAAAAATGTATGGCTGGGCCAGGGATTTAGCTCAATGGTTTCACCGCCTGCTGCACAGGCTCAAGGACCTGAGTTTGATCCCCGGTACCAAAAAACAAAAAAACCAAACAAGAATGTATGGCAAGAAATTTAAGGATCTGAAGAAAATGATTTCCTACAAAGAAAACTACAAAAATTGATCCACAGAAGCAGAGCAGTGAAATAGATCAATGCCTAATAAGAACTTGTAATGATAATTGAAAAGTCGCCACATTAAGAAGGTGTAAGCCTGGGTTTGTGGCTCATTTTCACTTAATTTTTAAGGAGGACTTGCTTCTTATTGCACTTGAATCATTTTAGAAAACAGAATAATATTTTTGAAAGCATCAAATTAATGCAAATACGTTCTACATGATATATATATATATGTATGTATGTGTTATAAGTACAAAAAAGGAAGCATAGCTCTAATTCACTTATAAATATGTAAAATCTCTAATATCCATTTATTAAATTCATCAGTAAGTTAAGATTAATTCAACATGACCAAATAAGCTTTATTCTAAGAAAACAATTTCAGTCAACAATATAATACATATCATGATTAGAATCATTAAACACATCTACAAATTATAGGTGGGGGATTGCTGTTTATATAATTGATGATAAAAATGCTTTATTCTTTTTTTTTTTTGGTACTGGGGATTGAACTCGGGTCCTTACACTTGCGAGGCAGGCGGTGGAACCACTGAGCTAAACCCCTGGCCCTAAAAGTGCTTTAATAAAATTTAGTATATGTTCTAAATGAAGATGTTAACTAAAATAAGAATAAAATCTCATCCATAATTAAAGTTAACTGATTAGACCAACTTTATATTATTGCATTCTACATTTAAATAATTATATTTTCATAAGTTAGGCTTCTCAATACCTATTTGTGAAGTAAAAAATTCAGATTTTAAAAGGAATACAAACAAATATTTAAACACAATAAAGGCCATTTGCCAAGCCCAAAGCAAATGTACCCACTAGTGAGAGGCTAAGTCATTTCCATTAAAATCAGGAATTAGGAATACTCCAAATTATCCCTGGGCCATGATATTGACAGTAATTCTGGCCAGAACAATAAAATAAGAAAAAAATGTTAAATATTGGGAAAGGAGAAACACATTTTGCATTTGCAGATGATAGCATTATATAGCCATAAAATCTAAAATAACCAATAAACAATTTAAAAATTTGTGGGGACTTGTTAACTTCAGTATAAATATAGTAGATGGATATTAATATTGGAACAAAACAAAAATACTTTTGGAAAAACAAAGAATCCTAAAATATATTTTTCATTGTATATAGAAACTCTTTGTATCAAAGTTCCTGCATTTCAATACTACAGGAAATTCAACTGTTTATTTCATATAAGTGATGCTATAACCAACATTTATTCTGGAAGAAAATAAAGGTGATACAAAAATAGTGAATTAAGAATTTATTCCTAATACAAAACAATAAAATGTTAGAAGAATATTTTTTGTTTTTGTGTTTTACACAGACAAAAGGGATTTCCTTCCTTTATTAAAGTTCTTATTTTCAGACATACCAATTTGTACTCCTAAGAGGAATGTCATTAAATATACAAAAAAGATGAGTGTTTTTCTACTGCTTCCAATATTTGTATCAGTCTCCCTAGAGGATCATGACATATGTTAAAACTTAACCTATACATCATTGTACTTTCCAGTTGAATTTTATTCCTAAGTGGCACTTTTATACATTAAAATTCCTTAACTAAATCCAGGATCAACAAAGTTGCTGGATAATTAGGAATTTAAATTTTAAAGCATCAATGTTATTAAACCAGCAATCCAACTTTGTGACTCAGACCTAGCAACACAAATTAGAGATAATTCTTAATAAGATTACGATGTGGGGTGTATGTTGACACATGTATATGTATAACCACGTTGTAAGTTCACGGGGTTTCATGTCTGACAAGATCAATCAAGAATAACAGTAATAATTCACTTAAAATTTAGAACTGGGTATCCCTTTAAAATTTCAACAGTATATTTCCTCTATGTTGTTTTAATAAATGCTCAATAAAGCTGTTAGCTTAAGCCTAGCTAGGAATAAGATCTATTTTAAGAATAACAGTCATTGTTGCCCAAAATAATAAGAAACATATTGTAGATTATGAGAATTATTTAGCTTCGACAAGAGCAGTAACTTTGAGAAATGTTCTATAAACAAAGAGGCAGTAAATTTTTCTTTCCCTGCTAAATTATTAGATTTTTGCATGAATGTCATTTGGGTTTTCTAAAATGAGAACCCTAAGTTTACATTAAATATCTCTACAATATTTAAGTTTTTAAAAAAGAACACGGGAGTGAGATGCATTTGTAAAATATCCAATATCTGGATTTAGAGAAAAGTAAATAAATAACTTAAGGAAGCCTTGAACACTAGTAATCCTTTCCCACGTGGGAAGTATAGATAGTGGTAGAATAGTACAATGAAGATATTACTTGGTTTCTAAGACACACGGTTAATTACATCTAAAGTGGGATTTATTTGATGAACTCCAGGAACTTCTCAGAACTTTTACTATAACTCAGGTAGAAATAGGCAAATATTCACCTAATATGTAAGTGTGTAGTAGAGAAAGGTGTTTCAATGAAAATATGTCAATTGTCACATCTGAAATCACTTAGAAATTACTGGTGTATTTGCAAGAGTTTCTGTATAAAGATGTTTTAAGATGATACACAGTCAGTGCTTCAGAGGGTTAGGTAACCTGGGTTCTCTTTTGTTTAACAATGCCTCATTTCCACTACATGCAGCCTGGTCTCCAGTCCCAATGTCCAGTGCCCGCTTTACATTAAGTCTTACTCCAATGTTATCACACTAAGGGATGACATTATAAAAAGCCTCTAGATTACTGTTGAAATGTAACAGCAGGTTTCAGTACTCTTCCAAGAGCAAGGGAATTTTCTCCAATGATTCTCAGGCTGATAAATTTGATCTTCCAAGTATTTTCCACAAAATGACAGTGGATAGTCCAAAGATTTGTTCAAAAATGCCTAAACAAGTGTCCGCTCGGTGGACAGTCCCTGCAACTCCAATCATAACTAATCCATGGGGAGAAGAAGCACATTTCAGCCCACAAGACTCTAACTTGGGGCTAAGAAAAAGAAATTCTTCTTTTACTAGTGACAGCAAGCGAAGGGCCACAACTCTTGCTCCGTGGTAGCCCATCACATTTTGTTCTGATGTGTTGTAGTAAAACTGAAGCGTGACATCATGCCAGACGTGCCGTGGCCTCCATTCATCTTGAGGTGGTCCCATTAAAGGATTCTGAGAATTGAGAAGTTCAAAGAACCAGTGACAACATTCTTCTCCTAGGTGACGAAAATCAACTTTTTCAGCCTTTTTATCTTTTTTTTGCCTGCTGTTGAAAGAGTTGGATATCCTCCTTCTTTGTAACTGGCTCTGGCATTTTTTTCAGTTTCAGCTTCGATCGCTTGTCCCAGCAATCTTTGGCGTGCTGAATAAGATTGTGTTTCTCAGCAGCTGGAGATACAACAATCTCCCATGTTGCCAAGTACTTACATATTTAAATATGACTTCTCAGTGGACTTTTCTATGCCTCAGAAGTTCTTCTACACTTTGACTGTATGCTAGCATTGCTCGAATAGCATCTTGGCGGTTCTCAGGATGCACCAGGCAGTTGGTGATGGTGTTGCACAGGGCCATGATCTCGTCGTTGTCCAGTAGGCTGAGCAGATTATGACAGCCTTCCATCTCTGACTGACTGAGCCCAGACATCTTGACCCCATTGAAGAATATTTAATAGATTTCATATATCATATTTTGGGTAGCTTTTCATTTGTAAAGTGGGAAACTTAGAAGCCAGTAAGCAAAAACAATAAAAAGTGAAAAAAAGTATGAGAATGCAATCCTTCAAAGAGAAAATATAGGTGGACAAGGAATGTTAAAAGAGGCTTGGACTCCCTACTAGGATAAAGCAAATTAGAAGCCATGAGCAAGAGAAATATCCTGCAGTCCCTTCAGGCACTCTGCGAGTTCCCCTTGTACACGCTGGGTATCTTACATATTCCTCTCTTCCAACACCTGTCCACCTCGTCTGCAGAAGCTCTGTGTCTAGGGTGAGTATGGTACCCATGAAGCTATTAGAACTCAGTGAAGTGGAAACCCCATCAGCAGCCCCAAGGAGAGCCTGAAGAGGCGGGGGCAGACGAGACAGCAGGAAGGTGTCCTTTTTCGGGTCCACCATCAAGAAAGCTGGGCCCTGATGGTGACTGGCAGAGCTCTGGGCACTCTGAGGAAATGTCCAAACCCCAATCCCACTGAGTCATCTGATCCAGCCACTTGGAGGTTTCCCAACTTTATTGATAACCATGCTGAGATTTTATGGATTTTCTTTGTTCCTTTTCTGATTTCTAGTCCATAGATCCTGCCCTGCCTGAACTTTACACTTTTTTTCTGTTTGCTTTTATTTTTTTTAAATCTGTGGGTTTTTTTAAAGTAGAATCTGAGATCCATTTTTTTAAAGACAGGCATTTAGTTTTTTTCTATTTATTGCTTTATCAGCATCCCACAATTTTTTTTGGGGGGGGGTACTGGGGATCGAACTTGGGACCTTGTGCTTTCGAGGCAGACAGTAGAACTACTGAGCTACATCCCCAGCCATCATCCCACAAATTTTGATACAGCATTTTAATTTTCAGTCAGTTCAAGACACCACAATTTTCCTTTTGACTTCTTCCTTAACCCATGATTTATTTTGAAGGGGGTTAGTTTCCATGTATTTTGGGACTTCTCTGGGACTATTTCTGTTATTGATTAATATCATGGTAGTAAGAGAAAGCAGTTTATATGTCTTGAATATTTTGAATTTGTTTGAGACCTGCCAATAGGCCCAGGATATGATTTATCTTGATAAATATATGACATGCACTGATAAAGAATGTACATTCCGCTGTTGTTGATTAGAAAGCTTAAAGGTGTTGAACAAGGTGAATGTACCCAAACCTGAGCTATTCTTAGTACAACTTTATTCATGATTTTCTCACCTTCATAAACTTAATATCTACCAATGATTATCATTTCTACTACATTGACACTGCTTTTTAAATTACCATGGATGGTGAGACATGTGTCTCTCTGGTGACTAAAAATTTTTATTTCCAAAATTGCTTGTTTCTGAATGTTTAGAGCAATTTATTTACTAAAAACAATAAGTACTTCAGGACTTGCAGATTCTTTTTGAAAATTTCCTAACATGAATTGAAAGTGTTACAAATAACAAAAGTTTTTATTATAGATACATACACACTAAATTTGCAGATTGTTTTCATCATCACAGTGATCTGACCATATCCTTTTTCTATTCTTTTGGTCCATTCATATATTATCTAGACCTTTTGTGTATAAACTAAAAGACCCTTTGTCACCACTACAATAAATTAATCAATCACAACATCTGTGTCCACCTAGGTGTTATTCTTTGTTCACAATTACTCTGTAATTGAATACCTACTATGTGCTGCTCTGAGTGGACTGTGTCTCCAAACTTGCTATGCTGTGGCCCTCAGTCTCAGTTCCTCGGAATGTGACCTGTTTGAGGGCCTCTCTTTACCAAACTTAAATGAAGCCATCAGGTTGGGGTGGATCCAGGGAATGGCCGTGGACTCACAGGGATGTGAAGGCAGATGTACATGCCCAGACGCAGCTCGACAGCACATGGAGACGGCCATGACCAGCCCGGACGGGGGATGCATGCATCACAGTGATGGAAGCCAACTTCACGGTGGGAGTATTTGAATGAAATTTTTCAGATTACTTTTTCTGAGTCAGGTTGATCTATCCTCTTAGATCGTACTGTGTGTGATCAGAAACTCACACTTGAAATTTATTTTATGTAGCTTCTTATACCCAGAATGAGTTTTACTTACCGGTGGTGAGATGTTTAAAATCCTGAGGGCCCAGTTTAAGGAATCCCAGGCACTTTACATTGTCAAAATTAACGCCGACAGAGGCAAGTTTGTGAGATTCAGGTGAGATGAAAGAGTCATAACAAAATTTTGTATTCTTTTAGCTGGAGTCCTTGCAAGTCCAAAACTGACCAAATACTTCTACAAATTATTTAAAGGAGTGGAGTCATGTGGAAAATCACAGGTGGACTATTACCCCCTTGGTTTTGCTTGCTTCTGACGAAGATTTGGCTGTAATCTTATTTTTTTTAACATTTTGTTTTTATTTTCCTGTTCTTCCTGTATATTTTGTCTTCAATCTACATGCAAAGATGTCATCACTGAACACTGGTTTCTAATGTTCTATGTTTTAAATTTTGTATCCTGAATTTTAAACAGATGGGATTTCTTCCAGTTATTTTTAGACAGAGAATAGAAGAGACCCAGGGAATTGAAATGATTCCGACATTGCATGTGTGGCTCGAGCTGCTTTGATTCTCTCAGGTGCCGTAGTTATCAGCTCTCCTTCATAGTGGGCTCCCTGCCCCACCTCACCGATCGATGTGCATCGCTGCTTCTCTCCTGGTGCTGCTGGCAGGTGGATAAGGGGCGCTCTCGGCCACCGCCCTCGCACATGCAGCCTACACCAGGTCATCGTCCTTCCGGGAATCTGGCGGTAGTGATAGAGTTCATTTTAATTCTTGGGCCTCATAACCACCAAGCGGCCTGACGTTCTCTGTTGGTAAACACAGCTTCCTGTGCTTGGAAAACTATTGCTTGATGCAGTAAATCAGGGTCACGTTTCCTTTCCACGCTAGGTAGAGAATGCCCCTGGCAGTTTCCTTAGATGACTGATTACCTTTCAGTGTTCTTCCACGTTCCCCAAACGCCTTCTTGGTCAGCTCGCTTTCCATCCGCGTCCCCCCGACAGGACTGAAGGAAACTAGTCAGAGATCTCCCTCAGAGCTGGCAGGACCTGCTGTTAATCAGGCCTGCAGGTGCTGCTGCTCAGCGGCTGAGCAGAAATCAGCAGATTCATTTCCACCTTTAATGTCTGCAACAGCAAGAAAAAAGGAAGCTCAGTGCAGAGCTGGGCACGGTGCTGCTGCTGAAAAGCGTCTCGCTGTGTCTTGAGGTTTTGTTGTGTTTCTGTTCTCTTTGTTTCTGGATTTAACAAGGAATAAACTATTGAGATGTTGCAGGGAAAAGCTCCTTCCTGTCTGGAGTTTTAAATCGTCTAATATTTCAAGGGGAAACTTAAAAATACTGCAGTTGCAAGAAAGTGACGTTAAGCTCCTAGGTGTCCTCTAGGAACTGGAAGATGAACCTTCAGGAGAGGAGTCGGGTCCAGATCTCCACAGTGACATGCGCAGTCGTCCTTCTGCTTTGTACATTTTTGCTCCGTTTGTCCACTGTGATGCCTGCCTATCTCCATTGTAGAAAAGCTAACATTTCCTTCAATAATCAAGTTATCTATCGACTGTGTGATTTGAGAGTTATGTTCAATTTTGAAGATTCCTTACTAGAAGCCTACAAAATGTTCATTTGAAAGTCCCTTGAATGTTCTCAATTTTCAAGACTATGAGAAAATAAGTAAGTGATTAAGTTTATTACTGATACTGTACTTGCAAGCTGATATTGGGACAGAAAATAGTCCATTAATCCATTCTAAAATATTGAATCAATGCTTACTAAATGCTAGGTGATGTATTAGGTATTGATGCCACTGAGGAACCATGAATAGACATATCCAAAATTATTCTTTATATATATTTATTATATTATCTAAAAATGCACTGGTAGATCAAATTTTATAGTTATTTCAAATATAAAAACAAGTATCACATCTTGATACATATACAAACACTTGCATGTACACACATGACATTATCAGGTGACAGATAACTTGTACCTGCAAATCTAACTCTATATACGTAGTACTATAAATAATATCCCAAATTAGTTTGTAGCCTGTACTTTAAGCTCTTCTCAGAATACTTTGAAGACTGTGTTAATCATTGAACATACTTATTATTAATTATTTGATATAATTCACCAATTCAGTGGCAGTGGTTGAGTAAGGAGAGGCCAAGTAAGTCACTTTGACACAAAGCTGCCTTCTAAGTTACTCTTTTGGTCACTTTTCCATGCTGAAAAAAACACCCAACATCCACAACTGAAAGGAAAGGCTTACTTTGGCTCACAGTTTCAGTCCATGGTCAGTTGGGTCCCAGGCAGAAACAGTATGAGGAGGGGATGGCAGAGGAAAGGTGCTCATCCCATGGCAGGCAGAAAGCTCAGTGAGAAGGGAGGTGCCAAGGAGAAGAAGTCACACTGGCTGCCTCCAGCCAGGCCCCTCCTCTTCACAGTAGTCAGCTATGACCTCATCAGTGGATGCATCCACTGATAGTGATAGACCCATGATCCAATCACCTTCCATATGCACATGAGACTTCTGGGAAACATGTGAGATATAAACCATAACATTTGCTCAACACATGTAGTGTTTTATTTTTCTTGGAATCCACAGAGAATTTGGATATAGAAGAAATTTAAATTCCACTGATATCCAAGCTATCTATAATCATATTCCAAATCTGAGATAATCATTCCCATTAGAATCATAGTGTATAGATGTTAGTTTCCATTCCCATAATCTTAAATTCTAAGTCTTTGTTTCCTTAGTCCACTTAGTGAGGGTTCTTGGCCAAATTTCTGTGTGTTTAGTTTGGATGACAGAAGAAATAAGTATTCTCTCTTTGAAGAATTTATGTTTGGCAAAAGAGGACCTTCTCAGAAGTGGGTTATTTTCTTTGTCATTTTTACCACTGGTGGGACAAAAATTCCAGGCACCTACAACTTAAGGGAGGAGAGGTTTATTTTGGCTCATGTTTCTGTGGTTGGCTGGCTCCAAGGCAGGATGGCGTAGAAGGGGGGCCTGGCGGAGGAGTGCTGCTCATGGCATGGAGGACCAGAAGCAGAGAGAAAAGAGAGGGCTGGGAAGGAAGATGGGCCCTTCCAGGCCATGCCCCAGTGACCCTTCTTCTTCATCCAGATGCCAGTTCCCACTAGCCAGCCAGCTACACAACCTCATGATGCAGTCACCTCCCAAAGCCCCACCGAGGAGCAGATGAGGCTTTCGGGGACATCTTCATAACAGTCACTGAACATCAAGGAGGGTGCTGATGCTGAACTATGGGGTGTGTTTTTATCATCAGACTGACTGTGCTGTACACCAGTCACTTGTATGGACATTTGCATTCCCCACATGAATTTGTGCCACTAGCCTGTGGGTGTTGGTATTTAGCTTTATCTTCCCATTTCATAGCACAGTGTTCAGCAAATATGTGGGGAATAAATTTGGGAGTCCTTTTTGTCACTTGGAAGCTTCTCCCTACATGTGGAAAGGATCGTGGCTATAAAGGAGGCTGAGCTTTTCTTCCTTCCTCAGTGGTGCCGTAAGTGCACCTCATTTGTTAGTCTTGTATCTGTCTTTGTCCCTAGGAGATCTGTGGATTTGGGGCAACTTCCTGACTATCCTTGTTCTCTGTTGAAGTCTGTCATGGTGTTTGTGAGGAGTTATTACAGGTTAGTAACAGAATGAGTGAATGAGCAGATGATTGAGTGCATAAATGAAGATGATACATTTTGGCCAGCTCTAAGGTCCTGGAAGTTCTCACTTTACATCTCTACAGAGGATATGTGTTATTTTTCTGAATCTTTTTCTTATTTTTGAATCAATAAAACAAAATTTCATAACAAATAATAAGAGAATAACAATAGATAATACACACTATCATAATCTTCAAAGTTATTATTCATGGACAGAAAAGATTCTCTCTTACAGAGAAGGAACAAACACATAATAGCATGAAACTTTATTTCCAATGAACTATAAGAAATTAGCAGTATAAATGAAACAAATTAGCATATGTATTAAAATATTTTTGATACAGGAAAATAAGAATTTTGGAGAAATATTTGAAATTCTCCCCTATTTTCTATTCATTAATCTTTGCTATTTTTTTCTCATATAACAGAAACTATGCAATATTTAAGCTGTGTGTCTGGCTTATTTCACTTAACATTATGTTCTCCAGTTGCATCCATTTACCTACAAATGCCTCAAATTTATCTTTCTTTGGGGAAGAGTAATACTCTATTGTGTAGAAATACATCCTCCTTATCCATACATCTGTTGCTGGACATTTACACTGTTTTTAAAATCTAGCTATGATAAATTGTGCTGCTATAAACATGGATGTCCATGTATCACTATAATATGATTTCAACTCTTCTGGGAAGATATCTAGAATAGGGATATCTGTGTCAACTGGAATTTCTATTTTTAGTTTCTTGAGGAATCTCCACAGTGATTTCCATAGTGGTTGTATTAGTTTACTTTTCTAAGAGTTCCTTCCCCTAGCCCCATATCCTCACCAGCATTTGTTATTGTTAGACTTTTTGACAATAGCCATAGTTCTTTATGTATTTTTGATGTTAGTCTTCTTTCTGAGCAATACGTGGCAAATTTTTTTTCCCATTCTGTAGGTTGTCTCTTTGCTCTGTTGGTTGTTTTCTTTGCTGTGCAGAAGCTTTTTAATTTGATATGATCCCATTTATTGACTCTCAGTATTATTTTCTGTGCCATTGGGGTTCTATTCAGAAAGTCCTTGCCTATGTCTATGATGTCAAGAGTTGTACCTATTTCATCTTTAGCAGATTAAGTGTTTTTGTTTTAACATTTAGATCTTTGACCCATATTGATTTTAGTTTAGTATGTACTAAGATATATGAGTCTGGACTCAATCTTCTGCATATGGAAATCCAATTTTCCCAGTACCATTTATAAAAGATGTTATCTTTACTCCAGTGTATGTTTTTGGCCCCAGGGTCAACAATCAAATAGCTGTTTGTGCTTGGAGTTGTTTCTCCTACTTTTATTCAGTTCTATTAATCCATATCCATGTTTTTGTCCATATTGTCTTAGTCATTGTACCTTTATAGTATAATTTGAAGTTGGAGATTGTGATGCTACCTGCTTTGCTTTTGTTACTAAGGATTGCTTTTGTTATTCTGGGTCTTTTCTGGTTCCATATAAAATTTAGGATCATTTTCTCTAGATCTGTGAGAAATGCTATTAGTATTTTGAATGGGGTTGCATTAAATCTGTATATCAGTTTTGAAAGTATAGCTGTAAGTTCTATAAGTTCTGGTATGTTGTAGTGGCATTATCAATTAATTCTAACAACTGTCGTCTTCCTTACTATACTCTATGATCCACTGATTATTCAATAGTGTGTTAATTTCCATACATTTGCATAAACTTATTGTTTCCTTTCCTATTGACTACTTATTTCATTGCACTGTGATCTTATAATATGCATGGTAGAATTTTGATTCTTTTGCATGTACTCATTTACACCTGCTTTATTTGTTAGTATGTGATTTATTTTGGAGAAAGTAATTTGCAGCTTTAAATAATGTGTATTCTGTTGTTGTTGAGTGGAATATTCTGTATATGTCTGTTAAGATATGTTAGTTGAGGTCCCCCACTATAATTGTAGTGATGTTTATCAGATCTTTATGTCTATTAGTGTTTGTTTTATGAAGTTGGGTGTACCATTATTTGGTGCATATATGTTTATTATTTTATCTTTTTCTGTTAAACAGTTTTGTTAAAGTTGATGTAAATATCAACTTTCTTTGCCTCTTAACCAGCTTTGACTTCAAGTCAACTTGGTCTGAGAATAGGATAGGTAATCCTGCTTTTTTCTGGTTTCTGTTGCATGGAATATTGTTTTCCATCCTTGATTTTTAGTCTATGAGTTTCTCTTTGTGTTGTGTGCTTCTTCAATACAGCATAATGTTGGACTTTGTTTCTTGATCCATTCTGCTAATTTGTGTCTTTTGATTGACAAATTGAATCCATTTACATCCATAGTTATAATTGATAGCTATTGATTAATTCCTGTCATTGTATTATTTTCCTATTGCTGCTTTGGTTTTTCCCCCATCTACTGAATTGCTAGCCCTACTTGATACATTCATTTTATTGGACCGTTCGGCACTGTTAGCTTCATTGTCTCCTTCTAGGATATTCTTGAAAATTTTTTGGAGTATTGGTTTGGTGGTCATGAACTTTCTTAGGTGCTCTTTATCAAGGAAATATCTTATTTCTTCATTAATTTGGAAATATAATTTTACAGGATATAACATTCTGATTTGGAAGTTGTTTTATTTTAGTACTTGAAGTGCTTTGTTCTGTTTTCCTTGTTTTAGTTTGTTTTGAGAAGTCTGTTGTAATTCTGACAAGTTTGCCTTTATAGGTGATTCAGTGCTTTCCCTGGCAGCCTTTAAGATTCTGTTCTTGTGTTTTATTTCCAGTGTTTTAATTATGTGGCATGGGATGATTTTTTTTTCTGATCATGGTTATTTGGGGTTGTATATGCCACTCTTATCTCATGTTAAATTCTCTTCCATGTCTGGAAAATTTTTTTATTTCTTCTGTAAACAGGTTTTTTTATCCCCTTTGTGCTGCCTTTTGATTTTTCATTAATACCTGTTACTTGTGTATTAGTCTTCTTTGAGGTATCTAGCAGCTGTTGGATCCATTTTTCATGTTCTTTTGTTTTTAAGGCATTTCCTATTAACTGGTCATTGACCACTGCCCTGTCCCCTAGGTCTGACACTCTGTCTTCATAGTGGTTGCTTTTGCTACCCATATTTTCAATCTCCTGGATTTCTGTTTGTAACTTTGTATGGAGTCCTATTCTTTCTATGTTCAGCATTCACTTTTCTTTAGCTCCACCAGATTTTTAGTAGTGTCTTCTCTAGAGTCATTGATTATTTGTTTCATTAGGGTCATTGTGTGATTAGTTATATCTCCTTTAATTCATCAAGCATCTTATTGAACTGTTTTACCACCCCTGAGAACTTTTCAGACCTTTCTGCTCTGTGGATTGTTATTTCCTCCCCCATGATCTCCACTGAACTGGTTTAGGGGGAAGTTGGGAGTTTCGGGAGCCATTTTGTTGTCTTGTCTTTTCATGTTTCAATTTTTTTTGTAGGTGTGTGTGTGCTGGGGTTTGGGCTTCTTTGTCCCAGTGCCTCATTCTTCAGGAGTGAGCCACAGTACTATTTATGATTCCCAGGCAATCCAGGTATTGGCATAGGGGCAAAGCCAGTTTATAGCAACTACTACATCTCCTTGGCTATGGTAGTTAAGCCAGGAACAGTGATGACATCAAATATCAACTAGCTACTGAAACCCAGGGAACCACTCAGGAAATGCCCTTAACCAGAACAAAGAGGTCTATGATTTCAGTGAAGACACTTAGGCTGCCCAGATATTGACTTGTAGTAATTCAGACCACTAATTTCTGCTGGATGAAGGATAGCTCTTTCTGCTCTTCCTGCTTGTTTTCTGGTTCCTGTTGCATGGAATATTGTTTTCCATCTTTTGATTTTTAGTCTATGAATTTCTGTTTGTGTTAAGTGTGTTTCTTGTATACAGCATAATGTTGGATTTTGTTGCAAGAATTTAAGCATATCACTGGACTAAATGCCTTCTCCTCAGGATGACCCCTTCTGAAGATGAGACCCACAAAACCTGTCCTCTCACAACAGAATACAGGCCCTGTGATCTTCCTGGCCTGTGCCTGGGTCTGCCAGGGGATCCCAGGAAATCCCTGTTTAGCTCTTAGACTCTCCAAGCCTGTCTCCCTGCTGTCTCTCACCCAGTCTCTGTAAAAGGGTAACGCTTCAGTCCTGGATTCAAACTCTCCTCCGGGATGTTGCTCTAGTTTTCAACCCCATTAGTCTGTTCCCCTGGGCAGTGGAGAACCCAGGGGCAGAGCTGGATGGAATTTGGGAGTTTGGTCACCCCCTCCTCTCCCACATGTATTGCACAGGGCCTCGGTAGGTGGCAGTGTTGGCAGGGTACAGGGCACACAGGTCTTCTGTCTTCCACTATTTTAAGAATCTTGGTGTTTATCTAGGAAGCTGGCTGATGATCCCTAGGTATCAGTTTGTCCAAGGTGAACAGTGGCAGGCACTGTGCTTTTGATTGCATGTGCATCCAGTCCATGGGAAAGTTATGAAAGAAAATAGATTCCCAAGCCTGAAATTAAGTTGGCATGTTATTGAAGGTACACAGAGCAGGAAGTAGTGATGGAAATTTGCTGTCAGTTCCCTCATCCAATATAAATTTAAAAACCGAATTCCAGAGAAGAAGGAAAAGTTTGCTTTACAGAATGAAAAATAGGCATGTTTCCATTTTGTCTTGTATAAGTGCCCTCAAGTGTTTAAGAAGACATAAAATGCAGTTACAGTTTTTCTCAATATCAAGGGAACATTTCACATCATTTTTAAAAGAATAAAGGAATATTTGTAGGGTACCTTAAAAATGCCACTTTCCTATTGCAAAATTAATTATTCTGTACACATTTGTTATCCACTGAGTCTTTGGCAAGTCACTTATTCTGTCAGATTCTCAACTGCTTCCTGTGAAAAATCATTTGTGGAGGATTTATGAAGATTAGGGATAATAGATGTTGAGTATTTAACAATGTCTTGATACATATTTTATGCTGGGTAACTAATAGTGATATCATCATCAACACATGTCATTATTATGAATATTAGCTTAAAGTTTGAAGCACACTTTAGGCTCACAAAATATTACAAATAGTTTATGTTACTAATTATGTTACTGATCTTCCTAGTCATCTTCTGTGGAGCAATAAGCTGATCTTTAGTCAGTGGCTCAAGCTTAACTGAGTCTAGGGAAGATGCATAGTTACAGATGTGCCCATTTTCCCTGGGAACCGTGAAAATTATTTCCTATCTTTCTATGCTGGAGATCAAGGAAAAGCCAGTTTTTAATGAGTTGGCCAATCTCATTACATTTCTTGAATTCTATGTTACTTTTGTACAATCAAAACTGAAATGCATTGAGTATATGACTGTGCAGAATATTAAAAGACTTGCTAATAGAGAAATAAAAATTAAAATTTTAATCAACAGCATAGTAGAAATGGTAACAGACCATTTTCCCTGTTTGGAAGTCAGCATATGAAAACATTTCTCTTCCGATGTCCTCTGTCATCACCTGCAAGTGTATGACAGGGCTGGTGGTCAAGAACACAATTGTCCACAGTCTTTGGCCTGGGACAACAGAGCCCTTCCATGCTGCCCAAGGACACTGAAGCTGAGCAATGGTAAAGGACACCATGGCAAATGAGCAATGGCAAATGACAATGAGATGTGGAGGATGGAGCGGGGAGCTACAGGGTGAGGGAAAGACTTTTCTGGACCATCGCAGAGTCAGGGAGGTTGGGGCTGCAGCCTTACCTAGATGGGCGGAGGTTAGAGCAGCTTGAGCCGTGGTGTCACAGGCTGAGAGCCCTGGGATCCCCTGGACACAGGCGGAGTCATTGCTGGGGTGGGGTCATCAGACAGGAAGTTGGTTCTCCCTCGGATTGGAGTCATTTCAGACAGTATGGGTTGTTAAGATCATAGAACCCCATGGGCCTCAGACTCTGCTACCCCAGAGCAGCACAAGGTGCTCTCCTCGGGGCCAGGCCTTGGGTCCGGGGTTCCAGGGGTCCAGGGGTCCTGAAGTAGGAGCGGGGGACAGCCGGGACACTGTGCGGGCAGGTGAGGCCTGAGAACAGCGAAGTGCGGAGCCTGAGACATTCAGTGAAAAGAGTGATACAGTAGGGGAGATTTTATCTTCTACATTTTCTCTATTGTTAATGTTTCTTTTAGAATTTAAAAAAGTCTGGTAACTTATGGAGGCTGGACTTCAGCAAGACCTCTTTCAGCCGCGTCCTCCACTGACTTCAGGTTCCCATAAGCAGTGTCGACGGGCGGGCGTGTCCCTCTCCCCTTTCCGTCGCCTGGGCGGAGCGCGCACGATCACACGGCTCAACCCACCTGCTCCCAGCAAATGGGTGCAGATGCCGGCTCTGGAGTGTAATTCCTCTTGGTGAGTTTCTGCCCAGGTTGGTGCGCATGTAGGACACTGGCCTCCTTCCTGGAGCAGTTGGCGAATTTACGTTCCAAGGTGCAGGTAGCAGGCTTTGAAACATAAATGACCACAACAACAAAAGCCAGTTGTTTCAAAGCTTCTGACATTAATTATTATCCTTCTTCTCGTATTTCATGAGACTGTGCATTAACCTCTATTCCTTCTTCCATCTGAAGGGTTCTGATGCAGGAAAGCATGTGACTTTCAGGTATGTCAGGTTACGTGGTTACACGTTTTGGTTACACGGACTCAGTGAGAGGTTTATTTGATGAAACAACTCAGAAGAGCCAGGCATGGTGGCACATTTCTCCTACCCAGTTCTCAAGAGGCTAAAGTAAGAGGCTGAGACAGGAGGATGGTGAATTCAAGGCAGCCTGAACTACATAGTGAGACTGTTTCAAAACAAACAAAAAAGAATATTTGAAGTATGTCAATTTCTTAATTTCTTATTCTAGTCATAAATTAAAAAATAAGAAATGGGATAAAATGACCAAAACATTATATCTCTTTTATTTTATTTTATTTTCATTTTGATGTGCAAAAATGAACAAACCAATGTCTGGTTTCAGGTGTTTGAATTTTATTTGTAATTCATTTGAGCCTATACTTGTACATATTGTATGTATATCCTTAAAAAAGTGTTGGCCACAACTTGATAGATTAAGTTTTAACACTGAACAAGTTTTATTATGAAATTCTCATGCAAAGTGAAATTCTCATTTTGGGGTTAAAAGTTCTGGATCTACTGAAAAGGCATGCGGTATGGCTGCTTTACTAGATTAATACTACACCACCTGTACCAACTGCCAGATCCAGTGTCTGTTAGTCACCTATTTATATAAGAACTTTTAATTTATTTTCTAAGTAGCAAAATGTAAGTGTTGGTTGGATAGTAATCCAAATAGAAGTAGTTCTAGGGAATTTTCAAGAGGAAATAGAGAAGCCCTACCACTGAGCTTTGCAAACAGTGTCAAACTGAAGTCATAAAGTATAAATTCTCTTCCCCTGACTCCCGGCCAAAGTGATGCTAAGGGGCATTTTTATGAGGCCTTAATCTGGTGCATTTCCTATGACTCAGCCAAGCCTCCCCTTGCTGTGGAGAAGTCATGAGCCATTCTGAAATAGCTCGAAATATGCACCCTTTTGGCTTCGATGACATCAAAGGCAGTTATATTTAATTACTTACGTGCAAACATTTGCCCATGAAGGCAGCCCATACTGCACCCTCCACCAAAAGAAGACGCCAAGGAGGAAACTTGCTGAAACTTCGCAGTGGTGGGGCAGTTTTCCAAACGATTTCCATCCATTAACTAATCCTCTTAGTAACCCTAGAGAGTAAATATTACTAGGATTCCCAGTTTTCAGAAGAGTAAACTGAGCCACAGGGTCACACGAGGACCTGGGGCCTTGGGCAGGTGGCCTGGCTCCAGCTGTCTGCGCCCTTCCCTGACTGGCCAGCGCCTCCTGCTGCTGTCAGATTCTCTGGGTTCCAGCCAGTGCAGACGGCCCGGCAGCCACACACATCCCTGCTGCCAGGTCCTCCCTGTGCATGCTGTCCCTTTGTCTGCTGTGCTGCTCCCTGATCTCTCTCTCTCTCTCTCTCTCTCTCTCTCAGGAATAATGGATGCATTCAAGCCAAAGCAGTAACTGGATCTTGAGAAGCTTTTGTAGTTGGAAGTGTTCTGGAGAACACTCAGAGGGAGAGGTCCTGTTCTCACCTTAGTTTCTGCCTGATCAATTTGCACTGGATTTGAGCAAAGAAAACCACAGTGAAGATGGTAGGCCCAGAGGTGCCTGCTGGGCAAAGCGCTCATCCTTGGTTGTTCAGCCATGGGAGGTACCGGCTTCTCCAGGAAGGGCAGTGGGTAAGGAAGCTGCAGAGAGATGTGGGATTGTCTGTTATCAGTAAGTATCATGTCACTGAAATGTTTGTATGGCCAGCATGGCCCTGCCTGTGGCACCGACGAAGGATTCTCAGTTGGCAGCATCTTGGACCCACGATCCGAGAGGCCTTCTACCCACCTCCCTTCTTACTTCCCTCCTTTTCCTCCTTTATCACCCATCAGAGGCGGGAGGTGAAGAACCGGAAACTCAGATGTCAGAGTCCGGACGGCTCAGGTGACCCCTCCGAGGCCAGACTCTGAGCTAGCGGCACGCAGAGTCTTTACAGAGAACGTCTGCGGTCCGGTCTGCGTGGCTCTGTCCAGCCCAGGTCCTGTCCAGCTCTGAGGTCACTGCAGCCGCCTCCCGTGCCTCATGTACACCCCCACTGCCTTTGTTCCCTTCGCTGGAGCAGGCCTGGTCACACTGTTACGAAGGGCTTCTTAGGAGCTTTCGTTTCCTCTGTGGGGGTGCATTTCCCCGGACCTTTGGCTGTCTGGTGCTTTCTCCTTATGGAGTTCTCATCTTCTTGGACAGAGGGATTCCTTGGCATCCTACTTGAAGTCACTCTAATCATGCTTTATCTCACTAAACTGGTTTTTAATTTCCTTTGTCGCTCTTAGCACAGTTGATAATTGTCTCCAGGCTTTTGCCAACCTTTTCTCTTTCTTCCCTGGTAGACTGTCCATGAGACTGCACCACTGTCCACCTTATTCATGTTCTACCCCAGCGACTGGTACTGGTACAGAGGCACACAGCACAGGGGCTCAGTGAGTGCCTGCAGATCGGCGGCCACAGTCCTGGTCCTGGCCACCCAGGTGGCCTGCACCACCCAATCCCCTCCCAAGCACTCTCCCAAAGTCTGCAGCCCACACTGCCGCTACGACTACAGGTTCACTGGTCTCAAGGCATCAGAGCAGGGTTTCATCCTCTGGCACTTCTGGGTAGCAGAAGTATGCTATGCTAAGTGGAACCAAGTCTCTGTTCTTCTGCTCATTTTGTTACTACAATTTTCCACCTAGGTCTTGGAGCAAAGCCACTGTGCTCCTAGAATTTTTCATAGATTCTTTCATTTTCTGTTCTTGAAACCTCAGCCCAGCAAGGCTTGGTTATCAGCTCGTGATTGTCAGCAGTAGCAGTAATCTAGAAGATAAATGCATGCTGCAGTCAAAATCAGCTTTCCTCCATGTGATGAACGTTTGCTTCTGGGCTGGGGTTTTGTCTCTGATGTCCTTTCTTGTGGAAGGGGTTTCCACTAAGGAGGGTCCTTGAATGTTCCTGTACTTAGTGATCTCACTGCTGCCTCTTTGGCATGAGACATTCCCCTTCTTTAGTAAGTACTGACTAAGAGTTTGCTGTACCTGGCTCTTTCTTACCTGAGTGCTAAAAATACATTGGTGCACCTGATAACCAGGTGGCTGGGCTGAAGTGTTAGCTCTGGCCTGTCTATGTACCTCTGAGCCTCAGTTTCCTTACCTTTAAGTTGGGATATTATCATCGACCCTGACAGTAGGACTTTATGATCTTATGATGTAAAGAGCCGACTGAGACATCTCACACAAAGCTGAGAGACAAGAAATGGCCAGTATTAATCAGGTATCCACCATGTGCTTTGCAAGTGGGAAATAAGTACTGGAAATGAAGTAATAGTTCCCAGATATTCCTTTTCATCAATCTACTCATTCTGTTCACATTAAATACAATACCCTTAGAAACACAAGACTTCTAAACACAAGATATTCAAATGGTGCAGCTTTTGGATAAATATTAATAAAGGTCTAGGGGAGCGTTATTTCATAGAAGTACATTACTTTAATATAATTTAAAATAAGAATTATAATTTTAGGTTCCTCTCAGGGAGTTTTGGCAATGTAACCATTAGATGCTTGTAGACAGCCCATTGTCTTGACATACTTGCTCGTTGTATGGGTAAGCATACCCTGAGGGCGTGATGACCAACCGAGGAAACCAGGGCAAGGGCCTAGGAGGACCAAGAGGGAGAAAGCAGCAGTGAGAAGAGACCTCCCTGGGCCCAGCCCTCCCAGCACTCCCTGAGGGGCCTTGCTGCATGGGGCCTCAACACCAAAGAGTGCTTTCTATATATTGTATAATAAATAGTTTCAAAAGAATGGAAAATAATATCAGGAAACATCCCAAAGGGTGGGGATTCAATCAGCCAGGAGGGTTGGACCTGCTTGCTGTCTGCTCAGCGAGCCGACGACCCTCAGGGACGAGGGGAGTCCCCTGGAAGATGCTCGCTCGCCTCCCCGTCCAGCATGTGAGGATAGAGCATGAAGACCCCATCAGACAGCTGACGCCATCCTTGATGCTGCACTTCTGTTGCAGGAACTGTGAGTAAAACACTTTCCGTTTTATAAGTCACCCCGCCTGTGGCATCACGGACTGACAACTGGCTCAATTCTCACTTCTGAGAGTTGGAACAGCTGTCCCAGATGTTTTAAATGAGTGTGTTTGCTATCATGTCCTTAAGCTTAAAGTACATCCACATCTCATCTTTATGTGACAATGTCATTTTCTGAATGTCACTGAAGCACTGAGTTTTGGTGGCAGATTATGCTGTACTTGTAGTACAGTCATTATCTTTCTGAAGGTGAATGCTAGGTTTATTATTTATCATTCGAGCATTTGCTTTGACAAATTGAACTTCATAAGATGATGATATTTCTTTTTTCCACCAGAAAAATGAAAGCAGTTTTATCTACTAATAATGAACATTTTGTTTGATTAAACTGCAACTTCACTTTCATTGCCTGTAAACTTAGGTACCCTCATTGTTATTCATTACTGCTGGCTTTTAAAGAGGCTCTGTAATATTGGGCATGTTTAATTGAAGACATTGTTTTAATTTGATGTATCATACTTAGTGGACCTGCTTTCTCTTGATGAAAAACAATTTTAATACTCATGTGAGGTTCCCAAGGACATGGATCAATATTCAGAACAACCAGAGAAAGCAAAAATTCAAGTTAAAGTCATATCCTGTATGCATTTGAAATAAATGTTATTTGGCTATATTGCTAGCATACTGTTTTCATTTTATAGAAGAAGTGCCCATAAATATAAAAAATTGTTTTTAATCCACAAATACATCAGACTTCCTCAATTGTACATTTCCCGTGAAAATACCTAGCACCACCCAATTTCTATTTAAAAATTGAACTGTTGGAAAGAAAATAGAAGTTTAAAAAATGAATTCCTAACTGTTCTTCAATACCCAGTGTCTCACTGACTGACAGGCAAGTACATGAGCAGGAATGTGGGGTTCAAGCTTTGGCCACCTTGGAAGTACAGGGACTCGTACCTCTGGCACTCACTGCAGCAGGTCCTGGGTCCACTGGAAGAGGTTATGCACACCCAGCAGGGGCTGGATTGGACACACAGCTGCTGCTGCTGTTTCATGATTTGCCAATATCCAGGAAGGTGAAATTTTATTACAGGGATACTTCCCTTCTATTGAGTTGCTTACCTTCTCTCCCAGGTCTTTGCTAGCCTGCCCAAGTGCTTCTACATCACGACATACCTACCAGTAGTAAGGAAGCATTCTGTACTCATCCGTTTACTTAACAGCTTTCCATATGAGACAGCTTGAAGGTAAATCTTACTAACCTAATTTATTGATAAAGAAATTGAGAGCCGAGGAGTTAAATAATGTGTAGTGCCTGTGCAGGGAGTAATCAGATCATGTGGCTAAAACATTCAAACGTTTTCCCTAGACGTGTTACTTGCCTGATGAAGGAGTCAGGAACGTATTGCTTCTTTTTCCTGTAATTACTATAGACTATTTTCTCATCACATATACCCAGAAGGGGCAGGCAGGGACTACTGACCCATTAAGGACTAAAGGATGCAGGGATAGTGGCTTCCCTGTTCGATTTGCCAGCTGGTTCCTGAAGAAATAGATGGATCTAAGAGAATGACTGCAGTACAGATGCCTGCACGCTCAGCCCTATTTGCAGCTGTTGTGCTGGCTGTAGCCTCAATGCTACAGCAGATTTATAAACTGTCCTGTTTGCATGGTGTGCAGCCATTGATTTGGTGAATGCAGTATTTTGTATTCAGGTCAGATAAGAGGATTCATGATAGTTTGCATCCATGCAACTGGAGCAAACATTCAACTATGCTTTTGCTGAGGGACTGTGCTAACTCTCTTTCCTATGTCATAATATGGTCTAAGACACAAGGACTGTCAAGTCCTGTGGAACATTGCATTGACCCATTCTGTCAATGACATCATGCTGGCAAGGTGTGAGGAATTAGAGGTAGCTTGCTGGAAGCTGCAGTAAGACAAATGTGCTTCTCATAGCAGAAAATAAAACTATCAGGATTCAGGGATCTGCCATTTCAGCCAAATGTTTAGTGGTCCTGAGGTCAGGGCTGTGCTAGGATAGTTCCTCCAAGATTAATGACCAAATGGTGCCTCTTGGATGTTCTACTGTGAAAGAAGGCACTTTGGGTTTGGTGAGGTGAAACATTTCCTGTCTAGGAGCACTGTTCCACTCAAAGGCTTTGGAC
>NW_004624763.1:21867537-21897426 GCF_000247695.1 Heterocephalus glaber | reverse complement strand
CTCATCTAATGGGCCTCATGTTGGAGGTTAGCAGTTATGAACCTTTTTTCCAAGGCCAAGCTGGTGGATCCTGGTAAAGGGAGTCTAGCACATTGGTCATTGGTTCTATCATCTGCATGATCATTGGGGTTTGGCAGCCTCTCCATCAAATGATCTCGGGGAAACCTCCAAAATGATGTAGGGAAATAGATGTAACTCCCATCATGCTAGATGTCAGATATCCCAAGTTTGTGTTCCCCAAAATCAAAGAATAAATTATAAGAAACAATGAAGGGGAACAATGGATGTTAAGAGTAGGAAAATTTATTGGGGAATAGGAATGGGGAATAAGAATAACTCCTGAGAGATGGCAGGGGTCCCAAATAGGTTGTCCAATATTTTAAAATTCGCCTTCTTAAAACTTCTCAAAACTCTTTACGAGTATCACCTTCAAGTTAAATGAGCTGAAATTAAATAATTCATGAATTAACTTGTATGCAGCAGAAAATCCAAAGTAATTATTCTTCTAATTGGAAAATTATTATTTCAGAAGTGAACATATTTGAATAATTAATACAAGTCATTAACATATCTTCAGACTACTCTTGTTTTAGCATTGAAGGGAAAGAGTTCTGAACTCTGGAACACTTGTATAGAACAAGCATCTTGATGATTAAAATTCAATAATAATGTGATTTGATTATTTTTGCTTTCTTTTTTAAGAAGAAACATGTATTTGAAATGTTTCATGAATTAGAAAGTCTCCTATATGGTATCCAGAATCAAATTTGTACTGGTTAAATATGCAAATATTTTCAAGGTATAAAATTTTAATTGGTGTGAAGTTCAACTACAGCTCTGTAAAAAACAAAAGCACAGCCCATGACTCCATTTTTAATTTTAACCTCCATGGCCAAGCATGTTTACGGAATTAGTATTTGGGGAATAAACCTGTCTTGGACACTATGATCTCACTTCCCCCAGTTATTCTGCCAGGCTTCATGTGGACCGACTGCCAGCCTGGGATTGTGCACAGGGCCTGGGGGAATCCGAGCCAGCCAGGACCAGCAGGTGGTCCTCACTCACCATTCCTTCACTGCCACACACTGCCTCATGCAGAGTGCAAGTGTCTGCCGGAAAATGGGATTAAAACTCCCATCTTTGATCCAGCCTCCACCTACTGGTTTTAAAAATAATTTAAAGTTAAAGAAATGTGACTTAGAGAATGGTATGTTGGTTCTGCCTGCAGGTATTTTCAGAGGAGAGTAGGACAGAGGTAATTTTAGAGCCATGAAACTACCTAGGAGGCAGGAGGGTCTGGATGCCAGTGATTGGTAGTGGTGAGAGGAAGAGATCCGAGGAGTAGGTTCAGAAGTTAGGACTCGGAAGGGGCAGTAACCGCTGCTGGGGAGGAAAGGGACTCTGCTTGGTGCAGATCTTGGGCTTAACCCAGGTTACAAACAAAGCCATCACACTCCTCAGGTAAAATAGGTCCAAGCCAGATCCACTCTTGTGTGATGTTATCCTCCTCTGGGAAACTTCTGGGGGAAAGGATGCTGAAGTTATGAGCACAGAATGAGATGTAGGGCTCTGGAAAGATACTACGAAGGCAAGGAACCCTGAAGTTTGAACTCTGCTAGCTTCACCATAAGTCCTTCTCTGGAGGCAAGAGCAGAATCTCAGCTCAGACACAAAGATAACAATGGCTGCTGGCAAGGACACTGTGGAGCTAAGCCCTGGCCCTGGCGCTGAGCATCAGAAATGTCTGCTTTTCGTGACACAGAGGAGCCTCCCTCTGTGACCACAGGCCACGGACTTCATCTCTTGGACCTCAGAGCTGAGAGTGAGCCTCCTCCACCCCCTTACCATCTACCAGGGTGGCCGATGGGTGAGTGACCTGTCGTTTCCTCACCACAGTGGTATCAGCAGCCGCAGGTGGTCTCATGCATAGCACAATAAGAAGCAATCATTACTGTTTCCTGATCAGTCACCATATCTCTGAATTCCACTCTTTTCCTCTTCTTCCTCCTCCTCCTTCCTTCTTCTTCTTCCTCTTCTTCTTCTCCTTCCCTTTCCCCTTCCACTTCCTCTTCTTCCTCTTCCTCCTCCTCCTCTTCCTCCTTCTTCTTCCTTCCTCTTCTTCCTCTTTCCCTTCTCCTTTTCCTTCTTCCAACTTCCAATCAGCATGTTTCTCAGAAACTTCCTGGAGCTGCTACCATGCATCAGAGTTTCTAGAACTTGCCATTGTTTTGCTTGCTCTAGTTGATTTTTATTTCAAAAGACCTACTCCTGCTAACTTTCGCGCAGCCATGACTGTTTGTTGTTCAAGTAAATCCAAGTTTAATGGCTGTTGTCGGTGAAGATGAGAGCAGAAATGTGAAATTAGAGGGGTTTGAGTGGATGTATGTGCTTAGGGCAACAGAGCCACAGCTGTTAGGTCTGCAGGGCTGGGGAAGCTTCCTGGCAGGGGCGGGGCAGGCTTCCCTGGCCACCGAGGAGCATTCAAGGCAAAGGAACAGTAGCCGCAGAGGCTGAGTGTGTCAGCGTAGTCTTCCCAGGTGCCTTTCCTGTGGAGTCTTTCTCATGAGACAGGAAGGGCTTTCTCCTTCCTCTCTCCAAGCCTCCCAGTCTGATAGGAGCAAAACAGGGCACTTACAGATGTAAGTGGCAGACTTGGAGATGGAAAGGCAGACCCCTGGAGGAGGCTGCTGCAGTTCTCCCAGTCGCCACACCCCTCTAAGCAGAGACAGAGACTCTCATCCGACCCCACACCTGGACATCTGCATAATCTGGGACAGGCTGGACTGAGTGGCTTCGATGGCAGCAGAAAATGTCACAGACAGTGGATGCAATTGCGGACCGCCTCAATTTACATCCACGTTTTCAATGGTTAAATTAAAGTTTTAAAAAATGTTTTCGTGCACATCTAAGAATTTTATTTTTCTCAGCAGTTCTCTCCTCTTTTCTTAAAAAAAGTTCCTCAAATGAAAAGGGTACTGGCCACAAGCCCATTTCTATGAAGTTTCCAATATTTGTATTTATACATGGTCTCAATTCCAGGCCAGGTCATCTAATCAGTTAATTCACAATTGATCGATTTCCTTATCTGGTAATTTAAAAATGATTGCTTAAATAATTTAAATGATATCCTTCAGTAGAGCTTATAATTGAAAGCTAAAACCCTCTGATCCCTGCCTAATCCATATTCTCCTCACTAAGACTTCTAATTTTTTAATTAGTTTCTTCTGGAGGATGTCACTTCTCTCTATGTAACAAAATTATTTTTAAATCAATTTCAGGCCTTGTCTCTTGACTCTTGTCGTGCTAGATGCTCCTTGATCCCTTGTGATCCCCACTTCTTTCTTCATCCTTGAAGTGCCCTTGCCTGGCTGCTTTGCGGTCTGCAACTGCAAGAAAATACATGTCCTGCAGCCGTGGTGTCCGGGGTTGAGTTGTGTCTTCCCATCTGGACGCCCAAGTCCTGGTCTCTAGCACAGGGCTGAGGAACCTCTGCACACCGCCGCAGTGGGCCGTCACGGAAAGCTCTGACAGCTTGGACATCGTGGCCCTCATACCTCCAAGCGTGGCTTTGCTGGAAGACACATTCTTTGGGGGGAAGACAAGTCTGAGTCTAAAGTGGGTTCTTGGTGTGGGCCTTCACCCAGTGTGACAGTCCTCATGACAGGGGACAGGGACCATGTGAGAACCCAGGGGGATGTGGTCCAGAGCCACAAAGAGCAGCCTGGGGACCCCTCCTCATTGTGCTCCCAAGGAACCAAGTCTGCCGCCACCCTTTTCAGAATGCTGGCCACACATCTGTCCATGGAATGTGCCTTAGCATCCCTGGATGCTACAGATGGATTCTGTTGCTTTCTCCTCTGCCTGTGCTACCTCACTGCAAATCGGCACAGGGGAGATGAATTTCTCCACCTCTAAGGGCCCGCATCCGCCTCCTCTATCTTCCCTTGTTTGCTGAAGCAGTGCACTTTCTGAGGACACATCATGTCTGGAGTTGCACTTCCTTTCTGCTCAGCCCCGGGGCCCCGCTCTCTCAGCTAGGTGAGGGTTTTGAGGCAGCTTCTTCAGCTCCCAGTGACTGGGGCCCCACCAAAGAGGCTGCAGACCGCAGGCAAACTACGGACTGTGCTAGTGGAAACTGTGAGGCAAGGGTAGCCATGCAAAGCTTCCTTCCTTCGGATTCACAAGCTGTAGTAGTCATGGCAGCTCCAGTGCTGAGGTGGAATTGCCAAAGCAAGCGGCTGAGAGAGCACACTGGGCCAGAATGCTACCCGTACCGAAGACTTACTGTTACGGCCACTGCTGTCTTCATCATGGCTGCCCCCGCCGGGGCTGCAGGTGCCCTGCTTCCTCTTCCATATAAGATATTTGAGGAATGCTCTGATGACAAGCCAGGTCCACATTCTGGAGATAATGAATGAAAGGTTAAATATGGTGTAAGGTTGTCTCTTGCTAGGAGCCCTTTTTCCCTGATTATAGGATCCATTTCTCTGCTACTTTCTTACAGATCTGGTTTTTAAAACATTTTTTAATGGTTTAAAAAATTGAGAGATATTTATGCTGTGATAGAAGCTGCATTTTACTTCTTCTCTAAACAGTTTCTTAATAAGTAATTTCAAACCGTATGTTCAAAATAGGCATGCCACCAGGGAAATGTTGATGCAGATGGAATTTTTTTTAGAGCTCAAAGCAATTAGCTCTTGGCAAGAAGAAACTTTGAAGAAATAGAGCCCAATTCTTTACCCATGGTAATTAATGTTGTACCTTTAATAAGCTGTCTTCTTAATAGGTATTACTTTCTGCTGTACCAAATCGTGGAGAATTGAGCTTAGAGACAGTCCTTGTGTTCTGGGTGTGGGCAGGCATTTAAAATATTGCCTGAGTCAATGACTTATTTTACAGGATTCTTCTTTAATGGCACAGAAACAAAATATCAGCTATGCCTTTAAGAGTGACATCAAGTACTGGAATCAAGAAGTGCTTGGCATGAGAGGGTACCTAATTGTGAAATAGTTTATTGGCTCAGAAAATTCCCTTTGATTTCCTTATGCATTAGTGTTATCAGTTAGGTTTCTGATGATTGACCGACTGGTATGAAGACCTTTGGCTAATGTTGTTAATACAGTCCTAATCAACAGAGAGGAACATTTTGCTTAATTGAAAATGATAAATAAATGAATGTTTTATTAATAGAGATCATCATACTCAGGGACTCAAGGCATCAAAATCTCAATTCTGATCACTATCAACTAAAATCTGTAATAAATGTTGTTTTCTGGAAACTGTATATTCAAATCCAGCGAAGGTGATAGAACATCCAACCTCTCTTTATTGATTTATTCATTCACCATTATCTTAAGTACCGATTATTCGCTAAACTTTAGATCAGTTGCCATATATGAGGTGTGAAAAGGCATAGACAAGGGAAATGTTTTCAGAGAGGTGAAAAGTTAGTAAGATAGACAATAAGTTAGATAACAAAAGATTATAAATCATAATCTATATTATGAAAGAAATAAAGAGAGGTATAAAATAGTGGCAGAACATAGACAGAGTGGTGGCATTTCAGAGGACACAACATTTACATGGAGGCCTGCATGATGTCTAGAGAGAGACTGGGGGGCTTTCAGCAGCTGGAAGGACAGATGCGACAGCCCCCAGGAGCATGAGAGCTCGGGGAGCAGAGTGGCTGTTTAGGGAATAAAGGGAAACATGGATTTAGATAACCACAAGCAGATGCCTTGGGGTCAGGTGCTGTGCAAAGCACAGGAGGACAGTAATGTTTTAAATACTGTCAAGGGAGTCCCTCAATTTCTAGAAAGTAGTAGTCCTGTAATACAGAAATTACATGTGGACTTACTTTTTCTAGATAGCAGATATTGTTCTTAAGTCTTGGAGCAGATCAGGGCAGTCTGTGGAAGGGAGGGGGGAGAAAGGAAGGGGCATGGTGGTGAAGAACTGCACAGAACAGGAGAGAGGGAGATGGCATGCACTGTAATAGGGGATTTGGAGAGAAGATGGGATGCATGGTGTTGGATACTGAATTTATTCTTAACGTGAAAACTGTTCCTTCTAGAGATTAGAAAACTGAGTTTCTAATAGGGTTACAGTTTCTTCAACAGATTTTTAATGATTATTTGATGTGTACCTGGAGTTACTCAATTTAAGGGGATTTAACTTAATCCGATTGATGGTACAATGATAGAATTGTGAATGAGAGATGATGGGCGGTGGGAAGCTGTCTTCTAGAGTCAGAGGCGTACTGCATTTGGGATACTATGGTCATTTATTCATTTAAAAACACTGCTGAGTACGTGAACTTGAGGGCAAGACTGTGGACTGCTGGCATGTACAGCGTGGAGTCTTCCATCACCTTCCATGCAGCTGAGGTGTGACATGGTTCGGTAGAGCCCCAGACCCGTGACACAGGAGCTGGACTTCCTCAGCTTCTCCCACAAGCAAATGTGGCGACTGACAGCTGTCTCGCAGCACCACAAGCCCTGTACATGCCTGCGTGGGCATCTTCTTCCTGTAGAGGTTTCTTTTACAAAGTGAGTGAAATTAAAACATTCTGAGATTCATAAATTAATACATTCTACTTTGCCTCAGACAGACACCAATGTGGTTCTACTTCATTCTTATTCATCATCAATCCATAATCCTTTCCTCTTTTATGTCCATGTACACTAAGGCTCATCAAGCTTGCATAGTTTGCTGAAATTAAACTACTATTAAGTAGCTGAGAGGTGGGGTGCATTCTTTTTGACTGTACAGTCTATTCTTTCCTACTCCTGTATGGCTCTGTGCTTAAGAGAGGAAGACACTTTTGCTCAAGAAACTGTGACGTGTTTTGATGCACATTTTTAGCACAATACATTTGAAGGTGGATTTAGATGGAAAGATACTAAAAATATATAGTTCAGTGGAAAAAGCACACTCAAGGCCAAAACATACTTGTTTAAAAAGCAAGCCTCAAACCCAATACAGATATTCCTCATTCATCAACTGCATCTCTAATGACTGTTTACATGTACGACCAGGGTGAGCTGTCCAGATTTATGGCTGTCTTTACATACAGCTCTGCACATCTTGCTGATAGGGCCTCACCGTCCTTTTTGGTACCTTGTTTGTACAGTTCTGTAATTTTTGCAGCTGGTCCTGTACAGTCCAGTAACAAACGTAAGCTGTGCAAATGAAAGCAAAGCCAACACATCAGAGTTCCCTGGGACCATTCCCTTGCTCTGAGTGCTGCAGTGTGCGTGTACACACAACTGATTAGCACCGATTCCTCTATCACCCTGGGGGCAGGATGGGGCTCAGCTGTGGAAGAAGAATGTGTGATCTCATTGAGGGCACCTTGGAGGTCATCTTGAAGCAGGTCATTGGGCTTGCCCCTCCGCAGGCAGTGGATTAAGCGGGGAGGGAGGTTTCACCCTGTGCTCTGGACAGTTAAGGTTTTACAAGAATAAAGCAAATCAATGGCTATGTGAACTTTCTGTTTCAGCGGGCATTTCCTGCCACCGAGGTTGTCTGAGGTTCTGCCCAGGCTCCTTCGCTGCTGGAGCCTCGCAGGGGAGCGGGCCGCTGTGAGGCCGTGGCCAGGCCCAGGCCGCCGGACTCTGGCTTCAGACTTGCCAGGCCCGCACCAACCCACACCTGCCCAGTGTTTGCCGAGCGTTCCCTCCTGCTGTTGGTTTTCAGATGTGCTCCGCACACCTCTCCGGACCGACGGCTGACCTGCCATTTCCATGGCTCCTCTGGGCAGCTCTCAGGGTTGCTGCCTGCCAGCCTCTGCGTCCAACTCGGTCCAAGGCCCTCCTCTCGGCTTCGCCCACACATCCGTCCATGAATCTGCAAATCCCACAAAGGGCAGATGGTGGCTCAGCGTTGCTGAGGGCATCAGCTGAGAGGACTTGGACCTCACTTGTGCCTCCTGGCTGCATGCACACACCCACCCACACACACCCACCCTCCCCCCCCACACACACCCCTTCTGAAACATCCCAGATGCTAAGAGTGAACGGCGGATGGCCAAGTCCCTTCCTCTCCAAATCCTCTGTAATTCTGTATCAGTGCCTTTCTCCATGTCCCAGACAAGGACTTGAAGGTCCTGGAAATCTCCTGGTGTATTACAGAGTTCCCGTACAAAGACTGAAGGGTATTTAAAGGGTGACTACCAGTTACCCTCACAAACAGAGTTAAGGGAACACTTGCAATTTCCTGAGGAGATGAAGAGGTTGAAAAAGGGGAGAGGCTTTCCAGCCAGCTGCCAAGTGAAATACAACAGATGAGAACTTAATGACACATAATAACCCTCCCAGAACAATGCTGGCTGCTCCAACAATACATCTTGAAGCATCAGTGGCTGACACAATAAAGTCTTTCATTTCCTTGCAACAGTTCAGTGCAGGTGACTTTCCCTCAGGTTCAAGGGCCAAGGCTGCGTCCGCCTTGCAGCTCGGGTCCTTGCTGACCTCCAGCCTGGGAAGGGAAGGGACCTGCTGGCCAAGGGCCTGGGGACGGCCTGACTTGGTGTGTGCCTGGGAATGGCGCTGCTGGCCACACAGCCACTTCCGGCCACACAGCCACTTCCAGCAGTGTTACGCGCGACAGACAGAGGAAGCCCGCGTTCTGGTGAAGAGCAGGCTGTTTCTCCATGTACAATAATAATAATAATAATAAATCAGTTTCCTGCTGGTGTTATAACAAGGTACTACAAAATTAATAGCTTAAAACAACACATATTTATTACCTCAAAGCTCTGGGAGCTAGAAGTCCAAACTGGATCCTGCCAGGAGAAAATCAAAATGCAGGCAGCCTGGGGTTCCTTTCGGTAGCCCTAGGATGGCAGCCATTCTCTTGCCTTTCTGAGCATCATGGGTTGGTGGCAGGTCACAGGAGCTCCTTTCATGCCCATTTCTCTGTCATCTCTCTCCTCCCTCCTTCTTCTACTAATAAGAACCTTGTGATTACATTGAGTTCACCTGGATAACCCAAAATAATCCTCCCACCTGCATTAGCAACTTAATTTGATTTGCAACCTTAAATTCTCTTTGTTCCTTAAGCAACTGTATTAGTCGGCTTTTCATTACTATTATTAAATATCCAAGAGAACCATCTTAAAGGAGAATAGGCTTATTTTGGCTCATGCTTTCAGAGGCTTTAGTCCAAAATCAGCTGGCTCAGGGCAAAAACATTGTGCTGGAATGGTGTGGGAGAGAAAAGCGGCTCACCTCACGGTACACGGGAAACAGGGAGAGAGAAGACAGGCCCAGCGAAGGAAGGGGGTAGGGGCAGGGTGCTCTCCTCAAAGCCCTCCCTGAGATCCACTTCCTCCAGCTGGGCCCATTCAGCCAGGAACTAACTCTTCAACGGATTTGTCTGTCCATTTGATAAAGTTAGACCCCTTGAGCCCCTCAGCAGCTCAAATCCCATTGGATGGCAACCAAGCCTTAACAGGGGGAGCTTCTGGTGACATCTTAGATCCCACCATCACTCCTACACGTTCCCAGGCCCTGATGATCAGGGCATATGCTCATTGTCAGGACCCTTTATCAGACAGTAACCGCGGGATTGGTCCCATGACACTGGGTACAAGAAGCTTTGCTAGAATAACTCGTTCAGTATTTACAATAACCCATAAAGTAGGTATTTTTATCACCATGTTGCAAATGAGAAAACTGAGGAGATTAATGTTCAGCACCACAGGGCCAAGGAGAGGAGAAAAAAGGATTCAAATCTAGCACTGTTGGATTCCTAAACTTCTGCTTTGCCTAGAAGTCCTACCTCTTTTCCATCAAATTTCTAACCTTAATTTTCTGCAGATACCCTTAACTCATGCCTTTTTGACAAGAGTGAGGTTACACAACTCCCCTTCTAAAGTACATTTGCAATTTCAAGTGGTTGAAAAGCAATCAAGGATAATGTTTTATGGGAGGTGAAAATTATACCCAAGTTCAAATGTCAGTGTTGAATGCGGGTTTTGGTGCAACACAGGAGCTCACTGATTTGCACCCTCACCGTGGCTCAGCCTGTTGGCTCCTCCTGTCCACGGTTCCCTGAGGGAAGGCGCCCAACGCCTCCAGAGGTGGGGCATGGAAGAAGTCCGGTTGTGGGTCCTCTCTGGCTCCCAGGGGAGCATCCAGGCGGTCAGCAGGCAGGCCAAGGCCACGCCTTAGAACAGAGCATCAGTCTGTTTAGGAAGCTGGCAACTCCAGGGCCTGGCGGGGCACTTGATCTCAGCTGGAGATGGCTCTGCCTCTGCTTCCTTAGGGACAATCTGTTCCTACACTGAGAATCAGAGACAGAGTGCAGAGCAGGAAGAAGGCTTACCCGTGGGCAAGTCCGCCTTCTGCTCCACAGCCGGTGCACAAGAAGTGTGGGCAGGCTACCAGCACGGCCCAGCCCGGGGCTCTTCCTTCACAGCCCCTGGGCGAACCCAAGCCTCAGCCCTGCTTTGTGCCACTTGCGAACTAAAATTTGTCTTTACATTTCTAAAGGGTTGGAAGAATTTCACAATTTGCTCTGGACCGCAAGCAAAGGACTGGAGTGGAGCCTTTTCCCACAGAGGCACCGGCTCCTCTCTGCAGCGCTCCTGCGCACTGTGCCCGACCGCCAGATAAAGCCGCTGACCGCAAGCTCTCGTCTTCAGCAGTGAGTAACCGAACAGGCAGACGTGGATCTCAGTCGCTACTGCGCAGTTTGAGTACCGCTCTCTAGGCAGAGCATCTCTGAAAACAAGAGATCCTGTGTAAATGGGAAGAGGACAGAGCGATGGAGGGAGGGGCCGTGAAAAGATGAAGGTGTGGTAGGAACATGAGCCCGCTCCCCACTCCCCACGACGAAGGTGATCGTCCCGCGCTGCAGACTCGGACTAACGCACGGACAAGCACAAGCAAACAAGACACAAAACAGGCGGGGCTCTGGTCACAACACCAGCACAGCACCCTGACGCAAGACAGCCTCCCGGCCAGGGACCGCCACGCAACACTCATAGCTGACGGCAGGAGAGCCCTTCAGGGCCGAAAATTAAATCTGAAGTGCTTTGCCAACTGGCTCCCAATCAATTATTCCGAGTGTTTGTGCTGCAGCGAATGTGATTTCTTCCAGGGACCCGGAAGAGTAGTGCTTAGTTATTCATCATGAAAATTAATTTCAGGGCTTGTAGTCATGTAACTGTTTAAGATGGGATTTGTCACTGAAACGCGTGGAGAGGAAATGCAGAATTATTTAGCATCCACTCATTCCACTTCAAGATCAGTTTAAAACGGGATGCGTTTCGAGATTTCACCATGGCAATCACACAAGGGCCCTGTCAACTAACCTCCTACGTGTTTTCTGCTAATGTGGTTGATTTGGGTCATTCTGCACCATGAATTGGACAGGATATTGCAGATTAAGGGAGAGGCAGTGGAGCATTCTCCTTCCCCCCAAGAGTCCAGCTCCACAGAAACACAAAGGACTTGCTCGGACCCATTCCTTAATAAGCGAAGCAAAACATTAGCTGGCAAATGAGGTCTGGGATGGTAGATCAAGAAAGACATTCACTATTTTTCTTAAACTGATGCATTAAGTGGTTCAAATTAGTCTTATTAAAGAGAGGCAAAAGGATGCTTTTGAACTTGATGGTATCAGAGATTACTGAGAAATGCTTTCATCACCAAACCCCAGTCTTGAGCTTGGGGTAGATCTCTCGGGATGCTCTGACCTGATACTCACCACCACGCCGGACTGTCCGGAGTAGTATCGTGGAGCAGTTTGGCAGGGCTGACCCAGAGGCATTTTATATCTCCACTGAATCGGACATAAAGTGGCAGGGTTCTCTAGGTGGTAAGGAAATAATCAATGCTAAAAAACCCCCAAAACTTGGCAATTGTGTATTTACCAGTTCCAAAAGTTCTTTTTAAAAATCTAACCTGAGGAGATACAGTATTAAGATATTCCCTGATTTGAGGTGTTATGAATCAGCAAATGACATCGTTTTTGTTATTAAACAAAAAGCACAAACATTTCCCCTACGGGATAGTCTCTAATCTGCTTTCTCTGCAGCAGGAAAGCTGAGCTTGAAGAACCAGTGAATTCACACTGAGTCAAGTGCACCTGGTTTGCCGGTGATGCCACTGGGCCAGAGCTACCCCTGTCCAGCCTGTAGCTCTCGGCTCCACCCTACTGAGCTGGCCTCCCCCTACTGCCTTGAAGCCACCAGAGTTTTCTGTGTCCCCACCTTTGTGTCTTTCCATATACTCTCTCCAAACCTGCAAAGTCCCCCAGGTACCCCTTGGCAGGGTGGCTCCTCCCCTCTAGGTTACAGCAGGAAGCAGGTCTGGCTCGCTCTTCTCTCCCTCCCAGCATCTGGCCAGTACCACACCTCTTAGAGCCACTCACCATGCCCTGTCGGATAACCTGTGTGGTTATCTTCTATCTCTTGTAGATCGTAAGCTCCATCCACTCTTTGGCACTGAGTCTGGCTTACTGATGTCCACCCAGTGCCTGAAAAACAAGGGACGGCTGTGAGAAGACTGGACTCCAGGGATTATTTCTATAGTTTGTTGCCAGAAATGTGCAGTGAGTGTTAAAGAAATGAACGTGCTCAGCCAGCACTTCCGGTCTCAGCGTTACCTGCTTCACACACTGATAGGCAACTGGCCCAGTTTCTTGTCTTTAGAAAACAGTTCTAAAACCAGTAGTCATATTCTGGATGAAAGAATGGAAAGTGATGTAATTAAGTGATTTCTCCAGAATTTTTAATACAAATACATAGGTGCTTCACTTCATTCTTAAAGTTAAGCGGGATATTCAAGTTTGAAGATGTAGTCTTTAACAGCAAAGGCTTATAATTTTGTTGGAGCAGCACCTATACATGTATGAGCTTAATAATACGATAACTATTCAGTACAATGAAAGCAAGTAGTGAAACAGGAAGGAAATTAATGGAGTTGACAAAGGATTTAAAGAACTGAGATATCTAGAGATAGGTGATAGATAGATAGATAGATAGATAGATAGAGATCTCGTATTAATTTCGTTAAAGATTGGCAAGAGAGAAAAGCCAAGAATATTTTAAATGGGGAAAAACATAAGGAAGGACAAAAGAGAAAAACATCATACCATGTAGCAAAAGCAATCATCCCAGATTGGAAAATGTCTCTTGGGAAACAGCGTGGGTGGGATTGAGTGACAGTGTAGCCAATATGGGCAAGTTCATGACAGGCTGAATAGTGTCAGTGTGGCCCTCAGCGGTGTCACTGCACAGCGCAAGGAAGGAACTGATCGCATAAAAGTGGAGTGGTGGAAGTGTCATCTGTCAGGAGATGCTGGAGGAGTAGTGTTACCTGTAAAAATACAAATAGAGAAGTAATTAAAGCAATGAATAAGGATTGATGATGCAGATAAAGAAAAAAGAACACAAAAAAATTGAAGATTATAAGTAATTCCTTTAACTTGTAGAAAAGGATTTAAGATGTTGGAATAAATGACCTAGAAAACTTAAAGGACCACACTTAAATAATGAAAAACAATTTTAAAGGGAAGTCGATTCGATTTCAATAAGCAATGACACCCTGCCAACTCCGATGGAACCCTTGGGCACATACTTGTTACAGAGGACGATGGCAGCTCGGGGACAGGCAGCCAACTGACCACGAAATAAGGGAGGCAGCCGAAGTTTGGACTGCAATTCCTTTGGCCCAGACTTCAAGCTTTATCATGCAGAATGGGCTTCAAACTTCCCAGCCTGTATATAATGGAAGCTTTCTTCAATTTACATTATTCTCTAAGTTGCCTCTTTAGGTTATGCTAAAGTCCAAAGTGTAAGTTAAAGCTGAGCACACCGTTCTTCCTAATGGAGATCAGCTGTAACAGGACTCGGTGTTTTTCCGAAAAACTTTTCTCCCCTCATCTTGCAGGGTTTTATAAGTTTTGATTCTATTTCAACTTTAAAAGTGGAGTTGCAGAAAATCATCTTCAAGAAAAATTGTTCTTGGGGCTTACAAAATCTCTACTGCCTCATCTGAAATTGACAGAAAAAGTCACAGTAAAGACTAGAAGCCTAGACAGTGGAATTTGCTCTGTTCACCCCAAATCCTTTCATCTTCCATGCCTTGTAGACCTACAGAGGTCTGCCTTCTAGAAGGACCACAGTGCCAACAAACCACCCTGGTGTACTCTTCAAATGCGGTACTTGTAGCTTTTGTATAAATCAGATTTTCTCCCCATTATAAAGACAATTTTATTTATTTGCAAACATGTGAAAAATACAGAAAAAAAATAAAAGAAAATTGATGTGAACCTATCAGGCAACTTAGCCACTTGGTCTGGCTCTGTCTGGGTCTGTCTATAGACCTGTGTCTCACCATACATTCTACTTTATAACTTGATTTTTCCACTTGATAATATATCATAAACACTTGTCATGGATTTATATTAAACTTCTACCCACTGCTGCCTACTGTCCTTATATAGTTAAACTATGGTTTATTTTTCTAGTACCATTTGTTAGAAACTCTGTGGCATTTCTTTATTATAAATGGTATTGCAATTAGCATCTTTATACAAAAAATTGTGTATTCCTCTTTCTTAGAGGTGAATTACCAATATTGGAATGGCCACTCAAAGAGCATTTGTGTTTGATTGACTTTTAGTCAACTTTTAGTCATATTTTTCCAAATTGCTTTATTAATATCAATAAAGATGTTATTTATGATCAACTTCTTCTAACCATTCTTTGGGGACTCTTTCATGGCACAGGACTTTTAATCTGCTTTGTAGTCATGTCCTTTGTACTGCTCACCTCCGGAAATTCCTTCCCCTGGGGTCTGCGTGCACCCTGCCCACACTGCTGCGAGCCAGGGGCTCATGGTGCAGTGTGGGATGGAACAGAAGGTAAGGCCAGGTCACACAGGAGGGGTGGGACTGGAGAATTAATCTGTGGGTGTAACTATGCAGTCAGAGTCTTTCCTCCTCTAGCACTGGAGACACCGCTTCATTGTCTTCCTTCTCTTTGTTTTGTAGCATCTTTCCAAGGCTTTGGCTGGCTGATACACTCTCACCATCACACAGTGAGGACACAACTGTCTAAGTGCTTAGGACTCGGCCTTTCTCTCCTACTTTCCTACTGAACAACCCCCTCTGAGATGCACAGGATTTGATGACATCTGTAGCTCACGTGTGTTACAAGAACCTGAAAATTTGTAGGGAAATCCTTCTTTCTTCTTAGTTAATTGATATATTATTGGAATCAGTAAAACTGGGGAAAGCATTCTTTTACCGTGAGGAAACTTTTTTCTTAGACACCCAGAAAGCAGGAGTTTACCTCCATTCCTACAGTGAGACTGAAAATGCCGGAAAGACACTGGGACAGAAAACTGAGCTGGGATCATTTTACTAATGGATAGGAATAGGGCACAGACGGGGCACACTTGTAGCCTTTACCATCTGATGTCGTCTCTCAGGTTTTCCATCTGTTTAGAGTGCTGGGTACTGGCCAAGGTCCCACATGGTAAGCATGAGCATCACACGATGGTGTCAAAATGCATCAGGTTCGAATTTGTGCTTATTAAGACCTACTTTTCTCCAAATTCAAGTATAGATAGCTAGAGAAATTAACTCCAGGGCTGTGAAAGAGCTTCACAGACCTAATGTCTCATAGAATCATTCCTAGCAACCTCTGAGAATTCATGGATATCAGGTCTTAAAGGGCAGAAGGTGAACAAAGACATGTGCCCTCATAACAAGGGTCATTTGTTGATGCAAGCGCTTGGAATCTGCATGGTTCTCTGAAAACATGTAAACAGTACTAGCCTAATTTTATCTTCATGATGCTATTTGCATTATAAATCATCAACTCTTTACATACACAGCTCATCCGAATCCTATAAACAAAATTTCTCATGATATTCATGGAGACAAGGAAAAGAAATTCAGCCTGGACCACTACAAAGATATTATTTTAACTGTTGAATAGACATCTAATTATAATTTTTATAGTGTGCAATAATTAGTGACTCAACATCATTGTGCCTACATTCATTTGACACATATATTTATAGGAGTCCTACTCTGAGCATGGCACTATGCTAGGGTTTAATTTATAATAGTCAAAAAGTCAGACACAAATACCTGTAAGACTTCACAGTTTATTAAAACGATTCTTCCTAACAGCAAAGACTGCTAGCTTTAGCTTGCTTTGGGAAGAAACCTTGGGAGATTAGAGTGGGATGATGGAGAAGAGAGAAGAGGGCAGGAAAGAAGGACAATCCCAGGCCCCATGGCCAAGCTCGCTCACCTTTGGGTGCTGTGGGGAGCATTGCGGATGCCATCTCAGCGAGGTCTACCCGAGACAGGGCAGTTGGGAATGTCAGCCACTGGCTTCCCCTTCCTGCTGGCCAAAGATGAGACTTAGGGTGTGTTGACTGCCTTACACTTCAGATACACCACACACAACTTGGCCCACCAAGGACATTTGGTTTCTCATGTTGAGCAACAGAAAAAGTCCAGGACAGAAAGTCAGAGCTGTGCAGCCCCAGGTACTGGGAGGATACGCCGCGTGTAGCCCACTGACCCGCATCAGCTGGGGAAGAGAGGTGGTCCAGGAGGCTGCATGGGAGGCCACATGGCCCGCTCGATACCTTCATCACAGGCCTTGCAACTTCTACAAAGAGCATACTCAGTGGGAGAAGCCATTCCCCGAGGCTGCTGAAGCATTACAAACTGAGTGGCTTCAAACAACAGAAATTTATCTTCTCACTCTTTTTGAGACCAGAAACATGAAATCCAGGTATTGACGGAGCCACCTCCCTCTGAGGCCTGTAGTGAGGATCCCACCTTGCCTCTTGGGCCTTCTGGTAGACCCAGGTGTTCCTTGGCTGTGACAGAATCACTCCATCCACTCGCCCATCTTCACGTGGCAATCTTCCCTCCACCTGTCTTCACAGGGCACTCCCTGTCCACAGGTCTCTGGTTCCGGTTGGTTTTCTTTTTCCAAGGCCCCCGGGCGGTTTGGTTCAGGGGCCTTTCCTTTCCTTTTTGGTTGTTTCCTTTTGGAATTCCCTTTTTTCCAGTAAGATGCATTCTGCAGTTCTACAGGTTAGGACTTCAGCATACAGTTTGGGGGACACAATTCAATCCATGCAAGGTTAGTGGAAGAGTTTAAACATCGCATTACAGGAAGTGATCCTGATGCTACCATTGGTATCTATCATCTCTTTCTCAGCTACCAGCTCTAGCTTTCCCTCTTACTCCGTCAGTGGATCTAAGTCACTTGCCTCATTAGGTAACAGCGGGCTTACAGTCCACAGTGTGGCAGCTCTCAGTGGTACAGCAGGATCAGGCCAAGAAGAATCGAGAACGCACCCAGAGGTTGGAGGCAAGTGTACAGCTTTATCACGCCGACAGGCTGATCGGAGATTTCTCCACAAAGTGATCAACCTGGAGCTGGCAGTGAACAGGGTTTATATGGGTCAAGGGAAGAGGGGTGGGGATACAGAAGCAAGGCATTTAGCATCAGTTTATTGGTTGAGGAAGTTACATTAGTTTACATGATTGGATAGAAGAGTACACTGGATACAGACACTAAGAACAAAGGACAGTGAAGGAGGTCACGGGATAGGTGTGGGAGGGCTATGAGCTGGGCGTGGCTCTTGTCACTTAGGTCAGATCACACAGGAGACACCTTTTTGCTCAGAAGTCACTTCTCTGACTCAGTTAGAGCTCTCAGTTTCTCTGCAGTTGTTTGCAGAGTTACTCGTTTTCAGCTGTAGCTGGACATGAGACCCATCAAAGATGCCCAGTAATTCCATGAGGTCCAGATGCACAGTGCTTTCTCTGCTATCCACTCTAGCTCCTCATGGTAACCACAGTCAGCCCCTTCCCCAGGATGGTGAGCCTCTCTTCCCTAATGCTTTACTGAACAAGATAAGCAAAGCATAGTGTGAGTCCAATGTAATTGTACTGTGTGTCTTGCTGGAAACATTCCCCTCCCCTCCCCCGACCTCCTCCCACACCTCTAAGGAAGCAGAGCCCAGAACTGCAGGAAGTCACGGCACAGAAAATGATTATATTCTGCATTTATGTTGCCAGGAGGAGTTACGGTGATGTCTCCAGTTGTACTTTCCTCTTAGCTCCCAGGCCAGTGGCTTTTAGCTACTGGGAACCCAGCATGTTCCACTGGCCATGGGTCCCCTACATGCATGTGCCATGCCCTAGACAGAGCTCAGCCCTTCCTGGTCACCTTCCGCTGGCATCTCAGCCTTCCGCAGGTCCTCTGAACACCCGGCTGGCTGGCTGCTTCCAGGGCCGTGTGGGATGAGGCAGCACTATGGACATCATGGTCCTGGTACTCACTGTCCCCTGCCTTCACCGTCGAATGCAGTCAGGGCAAGGTCACATCAGGGACAGATTCCCAGGAACTGAGATGCTCTGTGAGTCAGGCAGAGGGCGGGGGTGAAACCCACACCTGGAACACACGGTTTTTAGGAGCAATCCCAGAGCCCTCCAGGCCAGGAGTAGAGAGGCCTGCGGGGTTGTGGCTGGCCTCTCTCTGCAGGGAGCAGGCTCTTCTCCTGCAGGCATGGTCCTGTGTCCAGGCCTATGGGCCTTCAGCGGAGGTCTGAGGGGAGGGAGCGTGTGCTTTGGGAGCTGGCTCAGCCTGCATTCCTGCCCTGGTATCCCCACAGCCACTGTGCAGGAAGCCGGTGCCTGAGCCAGGCTGGCTGGTACCCAGGACCAGCCACCCTCCACCGGGCAGATATGACAACCTCCCCCCGCACTACTGCGGTAGGCTCATCAACTCATCTCAGCCTCAGTTTCCTCTTCCCATCTTCCAGTCTTGCCACTGCCAAGCCTCTGCCCGTGCAGACAAACCACACTGCTACTTCTCCTTTCCTACTTCCTCACCCCAGACTTCTCTCCCTCCAGCTAAGATAAATGATGAAGTTTGCTCACGCCTCTGCTCATGGGGTGGACACTTCTTTACTTGGAGGGTGACAGCACGCGATTCTGTACCTCACTCATGAGCTTGGGCTCAGCAGTGAACAAGTCTACACCTCTGTAAAATACTGGGCACATAGACTAGAAATAAGAGGTTCCAGAGTGTAGGACACCTAATGTAGGAAGAAAAGCTGTAAGTTCAGCTTTCAACACACTGAGAAAGGATCGGGGTCTGCAACCCATCCCTACCGTCCGTGTGCTCAGCCCTGCTGAGGGATGTGACATCACATCGCTTTTAGGGTGAGTCTCCAGCTTGGGGTGCAGACACAGTTGGAGGGTACAGAGCTTGAGCCCTGGAGAGTGAATCCTTTGTCTAGACTCCAGGTGTTCCTGTCTGGGATACTCTGAAGCCAGGCAATTAAAAAATTCCCAACCTGCTTTCTTTTCTTGCTCCTCTTTCTCCTACCTCTTTCCTTCCTCCTCCTATTGAGGTATTTCCACCTTGAATTAAGCTTGCAGTGGAGGTAGAAACTGTCACTGCTCCTGAACAATGCTTCATATGCATTTTAGGGAGAAAGAGCCTCGTAAACTCTGAATTTTGATTTTGAAATCACTCCTGAAGTAAAACCTTTAGACACTGTTATTATAATTTAAAAAATATCTCCACCCGCACATTTTTTAAAGTCTGAAGTGCGCTTCAGTGCAACCCTTCCTGGGTGATGTAACTCCTTGTTCTCTCAGCTCCACGTCATTCTACCTGTTTTCACCAAAAAGTAGTTGAAGCCAAACCTGCTCTGATTTGCCACAGTCCCACATGCACAGTTTTTAATTAAGCATAATTAAAATTAGCTTCTGTCATATTTTATATTCCCATCCCATACTGTGTATGTCCTTGTTAAAAAGATAGCATTTTAATAAAATGGGCTTTTATTCTTTTTTATGCTTCTATGATTTTATGACTTCTAAATCCATCATTATTAGGTGCAGGCTCTGAGGATTGAGGATTGAGATCTCTACATGCTGTCACAGTAGAGCCCGGGGTAGGACAAAGGAAGTGACTATCTCTGACCTCATCCAGCCTCCAAGAGAGGCCCTGTGTTGCAGCTGGGACTTGATCCTAAGTGACTCTGGATTTGAGCCAAAACTGAGCCACTCCCATGTCCCTTCAGAATGCGGGATGGATTTGTGGGGTGCACCCGGTGAGCCTCCTCCCCATGCCTCCATACAGGGAGGCTGTGAAACCCTCTCCCAAACTGCCCCACCTCGGCAGGCCCTGAGAAAGGGAAAAGCTTAAGGCAAATAGTTCCTATCCACTCACGCTTGCTTCTCCCTGCTTACTGATGCCACATATGAACGGAATTGAAGGTCAAGGGTCTCCTTGGTGAGCCACAGAGGACGCTCGGTGGTTGTCCTGATTTGGGCCTCAGCGCTGGGGTGGATCGGCTCAAAGGTGAATGAGGGTGTTGGGCTCAGTACTGCTGCTGCAGAGCGCCCTCCCTGTTTCCCCTCAGGAAGCCACACAGACACCGGCATTTCCGGTGTGCATGGGAATCACACGTGCAAAGAGGGGCGAGGCAGTGAGAAGAGCTAGAGCAGAGGGACCTGCCCTAAGGCAAGCCTGGTACATTCTAAATTAAAACAGCTGCTTATCTATACACTCATCAGTGGCTCTTCAACTTTGCTGCATTTTCAATTCAACTGGGAGCTTATAAAACCCCTGGTGGCCAGGCATGGTAGTGCACACCTGCAATCTCAGCTGCTTAGGAGGCTGAGGCAGGAGGACCTGAAGTTTGAAGCCAGCCTGGGCGATTCAGTGAGATCCTGTCTCAAAATAAAATTCAAAAAGTATAGGAATGTAGCTTGGTGCCACAGCATGGGATCCTAGGCTCAGTCCCCAGGACAGACTGCAAAGCGAAGACAAGCAAGCAAGCAGGCAACAACAACAACAGCAAAACAACCTCTTGAGCCCAGGATATTCTGCCAATTACTGGATGCACAATTTCTGAGGGCAGACTTGCCCAAGAAATGGGGCTGTTTCTGGCCCCCAGTAATGGGACAAATACATGTTCTCCGACACAGCCCCTTTTCCACTATCCTTTTAGACTAAATCAGTTTATTAAATGTGTAGCTAAATGAGCAAATTATGTGCATCCAAATAGGATGCATTTTTATGGCTCAATACCTTTTCATATGAAGAGATTCACAAATGGAAGCCAGTCCAGCTCTGATTCAGTCTGCCAGAGTAATATCCAATCAATGGACCAGTAGGTGCAGAAGAAGCCTTAGGACTCACTGATAGATTTGTTTTTATCACGTAACAGTTGAACAAGATGCAGAATTGTTTCCTTTTGTAATTAATATTTCCTCTCTGTGGGCCACGAGCCTCATGCTTTCCACCAGGCAGGAGCACAAGGACTGGTCTGGGTGAGGGGGTCCCTGAGCCCTGCATGCTGGCCTCAGGGACCCCCAGGCCCCAGGCGGGCGGGGGCGGATTTGACGAAAGAGCCCACAACATGTTTGCTTCATCTGTGAGCATCTGAACCGAAAACATGGTGAAAATGAAGTGATTATCCGGGAAGACTGAATCTTAAGAGCAACCTTGGCAAGCTGAAGCGGGAAACTTCTCCTCAGCACAAGCCAGCTGCCAGAAGCGTGGCTCTTCGCTCTCACTGGACTAGTCTGATGACATGGACCAATCTGTGATGCTGTTGCCGTCGCTGAGAGAAGATATTTCACTTAGGCCAAGTATTCTTAACTTTAATGAGTTCAAAACCTCCTGAATGTATACAATAAAATTTTGTGGTAACATCCCTGGTGAATGTGTTTGGGTAAGAATTCACCATTTTTTAATGGGTTGCGACGGAACTATCTGATCCAGATAGATTAGGCTGGCCACATGGTTGACCCAAAGTTCATCAAACTGATGGGCTTGGCCCCTCATTACTCTTTAAATGTAAGCCCATGATGACTGAATTTTCATTTCCCTTCCTCTTTCCAATTTAGCAACAATTTGAATGAGTGTAATGAACTTATTATGCTATCAGGAAACAAAAATCAAAGCAAAACAAAAAAACCCCTAAAAATTTGGCTCTAGTCTTTCTTAGGCTTAGTTTGGGTAGAGAAATGCTGGGGGTCGGTATACATCACCCTGATAATGAAGTGATTTAGGAAGTTCCAGAACCTTCCAAACTACTGTGGGCTTCTCCACAAAGAAGGCCCGCATCCTGGTGAAAGGAGAAAAATATCCCTGAGCTGATGTAAGAAGACCAAGAGCAAGAACATTGGGAACAGGAGGAGAAAAAGCCACCAGCACGCTCAGGCAGTCCACTTCCATTCTTTTGCCTCCCTGTTTTTATTCCTTTTTGTTGGCTACAGCCATGTTCATTCTACAGCTGAGCAATTGTGCAGCACTGTTAATTTTAATTTAACCTGTGAATCATAGTGATTACAAGATCTATAGCCCAGGCATGCTAATTAAGCCCTCTTTGTATGAATTCTAAGAGTGGAGGAAAGCTTCCGGTGTCTATCAGATGGTCATGTTTTGTGAGCCATGGCTTCACTCACATCAGTGGCATCGCATCAGAACTTATCTTCTAGCATCAATTTCCGAAATGTTCCTGTCCGTGTATGGCTTTTCAGAAACATTAACTGAGCCAGAGAAAAAGATATCTGAAGGCCTTGCTTTAGTGCTCTTTTGAAGGACAAGAGGCTGTGTGCAGGACAAATAAGACTGCCTGAAACTTACACGCTGAGACTCATTTATCAAAGATGCATCTCGTCATTGTCAGGGCTCCTGGGGGTGGAGGGCAGCATGGTCAATGTCTTCCATGCACTGGCGGTTCTTCAAGGTGTTTAGGAGAAGACCACATCTCACTGTAACTTGTGCAAGAGCAGGAGACACTTTTATTTGTTTTACTTTTCCTGCAGTGGATTTTTGGTTAAAACAGAGATTGCTGTACAGAGATGAACTACGTGAGTCGTAAATTATCCCTCAGTTTAAAGGTGCTTGATGCCTTATAAGCTTTAATCTTTGTAAAATTATACATCTAACATTCAAACACCCACACTTGTTCTGAGCCTACACAAAGACTAAGCAATCAGTACTTGTTACTCACTTGGTAAGTGCTTAACTCAGCAACACATGTGTCCACCACAAACACTTCAAGGATAAGACCAAAGAATCCCCCAATGATACAGAATCACTTGTCACGGCTTCTTCACAAAATTGACACCGACTTCCTTACAGCTGGACAATCCAGTGTGGGTGCCAGATCGCTTTAAGCACAGAGCAAAGTCCACTGAGGAAAAGCTGACAGAAAGAGCAGCAAGTTACTTCTTTTCAATCAGTAGCCACGTATTTGAATTTATTTAAAATGTACGTTTATGCAGATGACCCAATATTTATGTTACTTTTGCCTCCAACTAAAATTTAAGTAATGCTCAGAGCTGGTTCCCCCTGCACAACCTTGTCTCCACCCCTCCTAGCCGGCACCACTACTTTGATTTCTAAGAGACACTAGAAAGCCTTGGGGGCTTACAATAAATATGCTCAGCCTAATTTCAACTAATGTTGTCCACTTGATTTACAATCTATACTTACACTATATGTACTACATAGTCAGGATATGTGAAATGTGAGTGTAGTCCCAGTTCTCCTCTCCTACCTTTTGTACTATTGCTGCCATACATCTTCTTCTACATATGCTGGGTACCCACAATATATAGCTGGTATTTTTCCTTTGGAACATGGGTTGGCAAACTGAATTCCATGGATCAAGAGGAAGCTGCACTCTCATTTTGCCGATAAAGTTTTATTGGCACACATCACTTCCATCTGTTAACATACTGACAATGGCTGCTTCCAGATTGCAATGGCAGGGATGACTGGTTGCACCAGGGACCATGGGACAAAGCCTAAAATAGTTACTATCGACCCTTTACAATAAGATGTGCTGATCTCATTTGGGTAATCACTTTTAGAGTGGTTTAAAATGAGAGGAAAAATGTCTTCTCTTTATCCCTACTTTAACCATTTCCAGAGATTTTAATTTTCTATGTGTGTACAGATCAAGCTTGTGTTTGGAGTGGTACTGGAGAGAGTTCTTCCATGTGAAGAATTCTTGCAATAGTTTTTGTGGTGCTGGTCTCCTGGTATTGAATTCTCTTAGTTTCATTTGTCTAAAAAATATTTATTTTCACTGTTACAGAATTGTGGGTTTAAATTTTTTGTCTGTGTCTTAACACTTTAAGTGTCATGCCATTATGATCTGGGTTTCATAATTCATAACAAAAAGTCTACCGTGTTCCTCACTTTATCCTTCATATGATGTCTTTTTCTCCCTCATTACTTTGAAGATTTTACTCTTTATGATTTTTAGCATTTTAAATTTGATATGTACAGATGATGTGTTTATACATTTTTGTGTGTGTTCTATTTGAAATTATCTGAGCTTTGTAGAAGTTCTTTAGTTTCTGGAAAACTCTATAACATATCTCTTTAGGTATTTCTTTTGCCTGAAACTCTTTCTCTTCCACTTTGGAATTCTAGTTACAATTATGATTTTGTCCCATACTTGCTGCATGCTCTTTTCTATTTTTTCTCTTTCCCCTCACTGCCCCCCCACCCTTTTCCTTTTGGCTGTGACAAATGCATTCTTCCTCTATTATTGTGTTTTTTGTTTCTGGAATCTCCATTAGACTTTTCATATATTTTCCCTTTACCTGATAAAATGTCATCCATTTGAGCAAGTGCTCCACCTTTTCCATGACAGAGTACTCCAAGCCATTTCAGATGCCTCTGACAATTCCAAAGTCTGGTTCCTTTTGTTGCTTTGTTTTTCTAATAGTTTCATCCTCTTACTATTGTATACCTCACACTTATTTTTGTTAAGAGGTGTCATTCTATGTAGGTAAGTGCTTTGAGATGGGCATGTCTCCCTTTGCCAGAGCCTGCATGTGAGAGGCTGAGTTTATTCAGCACTTGAACTTGGTTTAGGTTCTAGAATTTCTATGGCTCCTTCCCTCTATGTCAGCTTCAATTTCCTTGTAATTTTCTTAGATCAGGATGGGGCTGAACTGGTGAAGGGTTTTTCTCCACGTATCTGCTTTATTTCCAGTTTTCTTTCTTTCTGTGTTCCTATGTTTAGAGGGCTTATTTTTATATTCTTTCCCCTTCCGATATTGGTGGACTCTTGCTGTTCGTGTCTTGGAGCTGTCTTTCATGGCACAAACTGGGGGAAATTTCCTTTTGTCCTGTTCCTGCCCCCCTCCCACAGAGCCCTGTGTCCCTGAATCTTGGGGAGAGAAGTTTTCTCAGTGACCCTGTTTATCTAACAGTGAGGGACTACTAATGATCTGATCCCAGGATCATTTTTTCCCTCCCCTAGGACAGGATCATTTTTCATTTTCATGCCTCGGGTTTTCCCTGTAGGGTGAGGTTTGTGTGGATCTCCTGTTCTTGCTACAATTTTTAGTGAGTATCCAGAGCAGGTCCATGGAGTCATTGTGAACTCACAAAGTGACTGAAGCTCTCACAGCTTCTGTGCCCTCATATTTTTGTAGTTTTTAGCAATTTTGTTTTTAACAACTTCTGAAATCTCAAGCTGAACCCTTTTTATCCCCTTGCCTGGTTTGTGGTGCTCTTTCCTCCTGTGCTTTGCTACAGATGAGCCGGAGTCCATGTCCCTTCTTCCCAGCCTCCTGGGGTTGCAGATGACTGGCTTGTTCTGCTTCCCAGCTTTGTGATGGGTCCATGGAAATGGCGGCATCAAGTTCTTCTGGTTTTGTCCTTGGTGAAGGAACAGTGTTCTGCACAGTTTCTCACCTCCTATCCAGAAGCAGAAACCCAGAACCTGTAAAATTTATCTTGTTGATTTGAAGATGCCTGTTTCCTTTCTGCTTTGAAATGTTTTCTTTTTCTTTTTCTTTGTTTTGGTACCGGGGATTTAACTCCGGACCTTGCGCTTGGGTGGCAGGCACTGAAACCACTGAGCTAAATCCCCGGCCTCTGAAATTTTTTCTTTATTATTGCTTCATACTTTCTTTTCCCCTCTTTGCTTTACCATTTCTCTTAAAGTTCTGTTAGATACAAGTTGGACTTGCCCTTTTTAATCTCATTATTTTTCTGATACATTACATTTCCTTGAAGTTTTGTTTTATATTCATGGGCATTTTTAATATTTTTCTACCACATTTTCTTTTGAGTCTTATTTTGGAAATATACTTTAAATGTCCAGGAGGTTTTTGTTTTGTTTTCTGTCTCTTTTTCTTGGTGTCTGGTTCTCACTTTAGGATGCATAAACTTTTCCAATCTCTATGAAAATACAAATTTTGTTTCTTAAAGTTAGATATTTTCCCTTAAGAAAAATAGATGTGGGGCCAGGGATTTAGCTCAGTGGTTCCGCTGCCTGCTGCGCAAGTGCAAGGACCCAAGTTCAATCCCCGGTACCAAAAAAAAAAAAAGAAAAATAGATGTTATAGTCTGTTTTACCTATCTTTCTCTTGTGTTCTAGAGACTTTCTTGAAATATCTGTTGAGGATGGGCACCTTTTCTTTTCTAAAGGGGATACAGAAGCTGACTGGGGTCTTTGCCTGCATGGGAGCATATCCCTGTCTCCTCTCTTTTAAGATTAGCAGGCAAGATCCAGCCATTAGTCCCAGGACTTATAAATAGCAGAAACCAGGGGCATCTGACTGAGATGTTGTTACCAACATGGCTTCCCTCATGCCCCAGAATTTTTCTAGTTTGTTTAAAAACAAGAAGAAAATTATAAGGAAAATCTTCTACCAATATTTTGTTCAGAATTGAGAGATATTCTATGCCCCCTGCTACTACATAATTCATTATATGAGAGAAAATACTTGAAACATTAAAAAAGCAGAAGAGATTTTTAAATAATCTTCGAGTATTCTTCTGGAATTTATGCTTTATTGGGTGTGCTATTTTATGATTCTGTAGAGACAGATGTTAACCCAAAACTTAAAGAGACTCTAAACAAAATACTTGCCTCAATGACTACTTTGCCATTTATCAGCATTTCTTAAAGGATATAAATTTGCATCATGCTGGAACTATTAAATAATTTAGAACTACGGAATAAATGTTTGCTTATTAAAGATGCAAGTAATTTCTGTGCAATAAATAAAATAACCTTAAAGAGTATAATTTATGTCCTGATACATAATAACCAGCATTGTGCCTATCCTAACATGCATTCCTATTTTTCATTAATTCTTTTTCTGTGGCTTCATTGATTACTCATTTATGGCATTAAATATTTTAAAAATGTATTCGCTTTGTTTCTGTGACAGTCATGCTGGCTCTTACCTTTCTGAACACCCTTCTTTGCCAGAGGGGAAGGACTCAGCCATGGGGTACCTGGCAGAAGTCAGTGGTCTGATAAAATAAGATCTGCGATTTGCAGCAATGCAGTCCACCGCAGAGGGTCTGTCCTGAAGTGTGAGTTTGCCAAGAAGGATCCTGAGGAGGAACTAAGGGGAGGAGGACCCAGTGTAGGCTGGTGGCCCTTCTAAAGCAGGATGAGAGGAAGTGGGATTAAGCCATCATTCCGAGCCCTCATAGAGTGCGGAAGGCTTAGCCGTTCAGTAGCCCCAGGAATAAATGCAGTTTGCAAAATGCAGAGGTAAGAAAGCAATAGTCTCCCAAAGGATGAGCCATTGCAACATTTCACAGCTGCTGAAGGACCCTGGGGGGGAATGGTGCTTCCTGTTACCCTTGCAGCCAGCTTCGGCTTCATTCTCAGAGCCTGGACAATCGACGCGACCTGTCTCCTTCGCTTCACACCGATTCTCCTTCTCTTGGTCCGGGATAGATTTTCAGGCCTTCACAGCATAAGAAGGTAGGAGGTGGATTTAGCAGAGGACATGGCTTCACTTCCTCCTTATACATTCCATTGCCTCTGGTTGGCCATCTTTGCAAGATTCCATCTCTAAATCTAGAGCCTGGTGCAACAAACGTTGTTTTGCAAAAGAGCAGAAGAGTAAATATTTTAGGTTTTGACCGACAGGCCCAGTCACAACTACCTGGGTCTGCCATTGGAATGTGAAAACAACCAAAGGAAACATAAATACATAGGCACAGCTGATTCTAATACAATTTTGTTCCCAAGAACAGTCATCAGGCTAAATTGATCCACTGATGTCATCTGCCACACCAGATCTATCTGAGTTGTCCCCAGATGACCAGCTCTCTCTTCTAGATAGCTGTACCAATTTTCAAAGCTGTGACTTCCTTTACTGACTCATTCTTCCACACTCTCATCCCACTGTTAACCCTGCAGTGAAGGGTAAATTCCTGGGCTCCATTAGTCATCTTGGAGACTGTATTAAAGGACTCTAAACAAAGTCCTCAGCATGGTGGCTGTGCTGCCATCTGTCAGCTTTCCCTAATGGGCATGAATTTGCCTAATATGAGGACTGTTGAATGATAGGCATAGTTCCCTGTCTAAAAGAGCTTCACATACAAGAAAATCTAGGAGCAAACTGAAGGCGGGTTAATAGAATAAATAAATCAAGCCATAACATTAATGAGAATACTGTTACGTGTTAAAGAAATACGTGTTAAAGAAAAGTAACAGTTTGCAAAAGTGACCGGATTCTGAAAGAGTAACTAGCTTGTTTTGATGCAAGGAAAAACATCTAATTTAAATATTCATTCCACTCCAAGTCTCCTCCCCTTCTCCCGCACACATTCTTCAGAAACAGGCTTGATGCATGAATTTTGTAAATACTGACCTATTAAATTTCTAAAATATGGAGCTTTCTACAAAATCTAGATTCAAGAGCATACCTAGGATCTGCAAAGCAGAGAGAAACCCAGCTACTACGTAGTGCAAACCAACTCTCCGGCCCCTCAATGGGAGGTACTGTCTTGTCAAAGCCGACTGCAAATGTGTTCATTCAGACAGGTGGGAATTGCAGCCCTTTTCAGAGACCTGCCCGGTGAGGTGAGAACAGGTGTACAGGAGTGTAGTGATGTCCAGGGCCACTTCCTTCCACAGGGTGCACTTGCCCCATGGAAGGAGACATGGGGAGGAAGCAGGTGGTCACTGGGAGGGAGCACCTCCTGCTATGGAGGCACAGAAATGTCACCTATGACTACCAGGACCTGGTCGGTATTAAAGTGTCACCAGCTAGGCAAGCCCCTCCCTCAGCCTGGAGAAAAAGAGATGAAAAGCAGAGCAAGGGTTCTAGTCAGTGCGCCCCGTGAGGTGGAGAGAAGTGGAGACCTCTTTGTGACAAAAGAGGTGCAGGTGGCCCAGCCGAGAGGGGCTCCTCTGCCTGCAGCCAAGGAAGTGTGAGTGCTGCAAACCATGTTAGCTCTGCTCCTCAATCCGAAACAGACAAGATGCAGCTGTGGCAAATCAGCCTCTCTCTCTCTCTCTCTCTCTCTCTCTCTCTCTCTCAACAGGCAAAAGATTTCACAAAGGAAAGGAATTTTGAAAATTTGAGGATTATTAGTAAATAAGCTGAGGGGTTAGGACTGTCATGAATGAGTCACCAATGTTCAGCTCTAAACAGTACAAATGTAAAAAGCTCATTCACTTTAGAACCAGTAGTGGCTGTGTAGGTCAGAAACACAGACGCAGCATGGTAGTGCGGACACAGTGACTTGGGTGGGGCCTGACAGCCACAGCCGAGGCTATCACATGGGGAAGGCTCCTGTGCATCACAGATGACTTGGACAGGGAAGTACAATGAATCACCTTGGCTTTCCTTATTCCCAAAAAGTGAACAAAAAGCCACTTGAAATAAAATCGAAAATGAAACAGCTAGGAAGCGCTCCTAGGGCAGAGAAGGTGAGCTGGCTTCCGGATCACCTACAGCAACCTCAAAGGGAAACAAGATGGAACAATCTGATACTCAATCACCTGGACTCTCTGAACTGGCAACAAAAGAGGATCTGGAAAAAATGAAATCAGAAATAATTACTCAGATAACAGCAAAGAT
>NW_004624763.1:21839959-21851892 GCF_000247695.1 Heterocephalus glaber | reverse complement strand
TAAAATAAAATTCCCAAAAACCTAAAACTAGAAATTCCATTTGACCCAGCTATTCCCACTCTGTGGATCTTCCCCTCAAAATCAAAAACATCACACTATAGTGGCACATTCATACCCGTAGCATATTCATATCCATAGCAGCACAATTCATCATAGCTAAATCTTGGAAGCAGCCCATAGTTCACCTTCATCATCAGGTGAACATATTAAAGAAAATGTGGGGTTTATACACAATGGACTTCTCCTCTGCCATAAAGAAAGATAAAATTGAGTCATTTGTAGGAAAATGGATGCACCTTGAGACCATAACGTTAAGTGAAATAAATCAGATACATGGTTTCAATATCATGTGGTTTCTCTTCTATGAGAAGCCCAATGTATAAATACATTAAAGAACAAAAGAAGATTCTACTAAGAATAAAGATAATATACTTAAAGATCATTTTGAACAGGTTTGTGAATCTAAGGTGTATTGTTCAACAGATTTATATTTCTTCCACAAAACACAGTAACAGAAACTCCTAAATAGGAAATATTGAACCTTACAATTATTATAGTGTCAAGGAATGTGAATTTATAGACTTTACCTAACTTCGTCCAGATAGGAAAGTGCAAGTCACACTCCAGGGCTGCCTGTTCACCTGTTCCTGTCACCTGCGGACTGATCTCTGAGGAGTGCTGAGGCTGGTGGAACCGCAGAGCCAGGTGAGCTACACTAGGTGTATTTCACCACGCAGAATGAAGGCTTCTTCTGTATTTATTATGATTTCATTCAACATTCAGCTGGGCACCATCTCTAATGTATCTGTTTTCTTCTGTTCTCTCTGTGACTTTCATTTCTGCTAAGACCAAGAGTTATCGTCAAAAAGAATTATCTTAAAATTTATCAACTGGATATTTTAAAATTTTATGCCATTATAATTTTATGAAGGCAATAAGTGGAAAACCAAATAAATACATGTATAGATCCAGTCATTTCATCTTGAGATGTGAAAATTGAAATAATTTGCCTATTACTATGAATACTGAAATATTGTGAATAGTTAAATATAATTTAATTTTCTAATTTAAAATTATTTTTATGTTATTTACAATCAGGCTGAGAATATGGATTCCCTTGGCTAATGAACCACTAAATAATATTACTTGAACTGTAATTTAAAGAGCAATGAGAAATTACAGGGGAAGGATATAAACAGAATTCTCTGTGATTGACCCCATTACAGTAACATTGGGAATTTAACTTTGCAAAACTCTAAATAAAAACAGTTTATGACAATAAATATATATGAGAAATTATTGCTTTCCTTAGTGGTACAGAAAAATTCATATACTCATTTTACATAATTAAAATAAGATTTGTGCAGAATAGGTCTTGCGTTTTATTGTTGGTGTCACTTGGCGATAATTTGGAAGGAACGTGATGCCTGGGAAGCTTTCAACCTGCCGGCTGGGTTTGCACAGCGCCGAGCAGGCTGCACGAAGCTGTGGCCGAGCGCCCAGACCTGGCCACGCACGTTAGCAGCCAGGAGCGTCCCTCCCTTCCCCGGGCTCCTCTCTGTTGCCTCCTCTCCTCGGTGGTGATGTCATGTTGAGTTCCTTAATTTCACCATGTTCCAGAAGAATATATCTAAATACGGAATATACGTCCTGTGTACATACCTGTCTGTGTGCAAACATTGGGAAAATATAGACAATTCTTTAAAATAAATTATAAAAGCAGGAAAGGGGCAGATGAAAGACAAATGGGGAGAAATAATTATTCAATTTCAACAGGAGTAGACACCAGATAGCATATCTCATTGAACCTAAAATTATTAGTTTAGGATGAACAATTTTTATACCACCAAGAAAGAAAAAAGCTTCCAAGTATGCAACAGCACATTACTGATTAAAGATGCACACTGGTTTCAGTGATATTAAGATCTGAAAAAGGTTTGTTTTAGAGTCCAGGAAGTATGTGCTGGCTGCTCTTTGTCTTTCCTTTATATCAGGTGATAGCTCCTTTTCAAAGTTTTCACTCTTAAGATTAATATTTTAGACCAAAAAAAAAAATTAATATTTCAGGGCCGGGAATTTAGCTCAGTGGTGCCACCGCCTGCCCTACAAGCACAAGGACCCAAGTTCAATCCCCGGTACCAAAAACCAAAAAGATTAATATTTTAAATTGACATTAAAGTTTTACCACCAAGTAAGTGAAATGGTAAATCAGAATGTTAAAATCCTACAAACGTTTTCTTTTTCCAGGAGTTATTTCTGAAGTCCAAAATGTATTTACCTGTCAGTCATAAGGAAAGGTTTCCCTACAAATGAAAAAAACCACAGTTTCAATACAAATGAGCTTTTATTCTTCAATGTCTGGAATCTCTTGGGCTCAGGCATCTGAGTTAATGTAGAATTAGGAATTTATTTGACTATTTTTTGCTTCTTCCAGACTAATGTTTAAAAGTGTAAATCTATACTATTTGACTTATTCTCTTCTCCAATTCAGAACCCTTCAAAAAATTTGTTATTCAGTCTACAAAACAAATTCATCTCTCTTGTTCAAATCAACGGGGATCCTGGGCAATTGAATATTCTTTTCAAATTCTTAGTTTTTTTGTTATCTGTTATATGATTAAATAATGCAACCTTGTATCTATGCTGCAGATGCAGATTTTAGGCATCAATTTTCCTTCTCTAAATAAAGTTATATTGGTTTTAACACTTTCAGAGATAAAATGGCCAAAGACCATATGAGGCTTCCTGTAGGTTTCATTACCATATTAGATTGACAGCCTTGAATTTACTGACAACTTTGAGTCATGACCCTAAGATTTAAATTACAATATAGATCCCAGTTTATTAATGCTTCTTTCTCAGGTTATGAATATTTTCAAGCAGGTTAAAAAGTGACAACCCAATTATAATTACTGATAACATCTGGAAGAAGTTCGTCTGCATGTTTCTGTTTTAAAAGTATGAACTAGCTCTGGCATGAACTGGAGTGCTGCCTGCCTGGTACCCGTAGCCAAGACAACTCCCTCCTGGGGCAGCCACCGCTCATACAAAGGCAGAGCCTGGCTGAGATGGCTGCTCTTTGAGGTTCAGCTTAGGGGCATAAAGATGGACCCAACCATTCTTAGACCCAGCACCTCCCTGTTGGATGTTACACAGCAAGACACCAACACGGCTACATTGCTGTGGTTGCCATGGAAACCATTTACCTGCATGATGTAATGCTATGCTCAGGGATTTGAGGATAATTAAAAGGCCTCTATTTAAAAATTAAGTTTTTAATTTCTTTTGAAAATCAGCAATCAGTATTATTATTTATTGCATTATTAAAGGTCACACTTAATTTGTCCCTCAATTTCTTCACCTAAAGGGGCAATAATATATCAGTCCTGCCTTGTTCTTATTGTTGATACAGCAAAGTAAGTAACGAGGTAGAACAGATTTTACACTCCTGCTATAGACACTATGTAGGTACAACACAATTTTGCGTAAGGGGTTGTGTTTTTTAAGGTTAATGAACTGACCAGGGTGAACCAGCCAGCCTCCAAGGAACACCATTCAAAATGTCTACTGTGTGGTTAGGGTTCAGTGCCACCTCGTAGCTGCTATTACCTGGCTTTAGAAGTGTTAGGAGCACTTCTGGGTTCCATGGTTGGAATTTTAGGGTGCTGGCCAGGGATTCCAGAAGTTTCCTGGTTGCTGGTATGTGCTCCATTCCCACTGAGGACAGTGAGTGCAAATGACAGGAGGACTCTGCACACTCCTCACCTGCTGCTGAGGTCCCTCTCACTCCCACCCACCCCTCTCCTGAGGACAAGTCCTCCTGAGTGAGTGGAAACAGGGCAATGCAGCTGTCAACACTGTGTTGTTACATCTGAATCAGAAGAGTGACTCAACTTTTTTGCTCTTCATGCTTTTAAACGACAAAATCAAATGAGCAATATACTATAGCCACTATCCACAAATATTTAAAAATGTCTGTAATACACTTTGCTTTAAAACCCTGCCATAAAAATATTTTTGAATATTAACTTTTATTTCTCCTTAGTAGAATTTGAGAACCATCATTTCCACATTTAAAATTTTTAACAAATTCAAATTTGAGGGAGTTAGAAAGTTGTGAGAATTGCCCACTGAAGGAATAGTCCTCCAAATCTGCTGGAGAATTTTCCTCATTATTGTTTTTCCTATGTCTATCATTGCTCCCTAATATTATAATGCCATAAAAGTATCAACTAAAATAAAGTTTTAAGAAGATCTGAGAGATATTTTTCAAATATCAACCAAATGTCTGTGGAGTGGTTATATAGTTTAATGTCTGAGAGTATATGAAGCAGGACTTAAAAAAAGCAAGGCCAGGAGCAAGGATTTAGCTCAGTGGCACCGAGCCTACCTTGCAAGCACAAGGTCATGAGTTCAATCCTAGGCACCAAACAAACAAACAAACAAAACGAAAAACAAGGCCTTCGCAGCCTTGGGCAGTCCTCGAATCTCCTCCCTCTCCCCGTAGCTGTAACTCCTTGTTCTGGTACAGACAAAATAGACAACTATGTCCTGAAAGCAAAGTTTATGTCTCTCTGTTCCCATGTGACTCATAAGACGCTGTCTTCTTTCAAGGCTAAATTACAAGCTGTCTGCCCTTGTCCTGTTCCAGTAAACTCACTTGCTATGTCACTAAAAGACTCGACCCGCCCCCACCCAACCAAATGTAGAAAAGCTGAGACTTCCCTTTGTAGCCCTTTGGACAGGAATGAGGTCTTTGTCCATTTTTCCATTTTGTTCCTGCCTCAGTCTAAGTCATTTCGCTCTGGTCATTTCCCCAGTGCACGACACACAGCCACCCTGCGCCCCTCACACACACTTAGAAGGTGCTGAAGACTGAATGCTCAGCCTCAGCCAAGCATGGGGAACGGGAGCAGGCTGTACCTGAAATCCCTGCTCCTAAGGCCTCGCAGTGGAGCTTGGAGACAGGACTTTGACTCAGGGGCAGGGCCGTAGTTGAGGAGCAGAAGCATCCAGGAAAGCAGCGTTGGCAGCGACACCAGTGAGGAGCCTCATCCTCCCTTCTCAGGCAGCTGTTAGAATGGGGGGCGCAGTCAATGGCCCCACCCTGGCATCCTCTCACCTTGGCACCTGCTGGGTGGAACCAACAGACACCAACACCCCAGCTCCAGCCAGATCCTAAGAGGACTGAGCCAGGCACAGGGAGAGAATGAAGCTAATCATGCCAATTTTCAGTGTTCAAAGGCAAAAGACATCAGGTAGAAAGAGTCACATTTCAAAATGAATATAGGAGAACCAAAGACTGTGCAGTAAGCACAGAGCTCGAGGGGAAGCCAGCGTAGCACCGTACGCTTCGAGTGCAGGGTAAAAAGCATACATCAAAGAGAGTTTCCCCAGATAACAGAAGGTAGATTGGATAATACCATCTTCTTAAAGGAAATTAGAGAAAATACAAACATTCTGAAGTGGGAGATGAGTGAAGGAGATGGGCTGCAACAAAGGGAAGTCAGCATGAAGTAAATGAAGGGGAAACGACACCAAGGAGCTTAAACTGTGCTGGGAGGGGGAAAGAGAAGCAGCAACTTAAAAGCCCTGCGTGGAGACCGGTTTGAGAATATGACACTATTCAAGGAACAGGACTGGAGAGATGATAATCAACAAGGCAGAGAAGAATGGAAATCACCACTGGGATAATAGGCATGCTGGAATATGAACAAAGAACAGACGTGACTGACAGAAATTCAAAGACAAATAGAAAAAATTGTCCTGAACTGAATGTGCACCTGAAACTAGAGATTAATAAGGTTTATCACATGGAGAAAAATGTAGTAGAGGCCAACAAACATTGAGAAACATCATAGGAATTTATTGAATGCTAAAAACTAGGAAAGAATGCTTCAAATACCTGCACAATGAGAGAAAATCACCTAAAAGTGAAAAATTTAGTCTGGCTGTAAGTTGTGAATATAGACAGCTGTTAGGTAAAAGGGGAGCAATTTGTATAAAGTGTGCATACACTGTAGGTCTACACCAGTGAGACCATCATTACATGGATGTCCAGAAATATAAGGCCCACTGATCTTTCCTGATGCGTCTATTTGAGTATGTATTCTCTTAAAGGAAGAGATATGGTAGATATTGCTGGAATAAAGAAAACATATAAATTGACAATTACTGTATATTTTGAAGGTGTTATTTAAAGTTATACGTGTTCTAAATTACAAAGTAGAAAATAAATAAAATAAATGCTTTACAAAATTAGAAAGGGGTTGAGCATGTTTCTCCATGGTAGCATAGGGCTTAGCATGTGCGAGGCCCCGGGTTCCATCCTCAGCACAAAAAATAAATTAATTAAAAATCAGAATTTGCAAAATTACATAAGAAAACATTATAATGAAAAATGATTACATGATAATAGCAAACAAGTTGTATAATAATAACTATTCTAGAAAGAAAAAAAATGATGACATTGATGAATCTGGAACATATTTATACAGACCTTATCTTTGATCTGGTTTAAAAAGAAATATGAACAGCAAAAAGTCCACAAAAGGAAGTCTTTTGAGGCACACACACACACACACACACTCACAATGCACACACAAACACCAAGTAAATGAGAACAAAAAGAAAATAAGGCACACAATATCAATATCAAAGTTACATATGATCCTATGGTCAGGGTCTAGATGTTCCTCCAAAGCCTCATGCAATCAGAGGTAGCTGACTCTGGCATGTGTGATGCTGGGGTTCAGGGCGTGTGATTACTGAACCACTGCACATGAGTGATGGGTTTGGCACCGCCCTAGTCCCGGTGGTCTGGATGGGATAAAAGAGGCAGAAAGATGCTGCTAAGGTCCACCATGTTGTTGCTTTGCTACTGTGTGTCCACCATGTTGTTTTTCCTCTGCCATGCCTGTCTGCCATCCACCCTGCTTTGGAGCCAGCCGATAATGGACTGAAACCTCTACTAACTGTGAGCAAAATAAACCTCTGCCCTCTAACCTTGGGTGTTGGGTATTTTGTCTCAGCAATGAGAGAAAAGTAACTAAGATAGATGATAACTGTATATTGATCAGGGGTTAACTTCTCAGTGGAGATAAAGATGACATGGATCTTTATTCTTTGAAAAATATTGTATGAAATACATAGAACAGAAACTTTCAGAAATAAAAGCAGAAATAAGCACTGTCTGATTACTTATATGTAACTTTCCATCTTTGACAGATCAAGTAGACAACGTATGGGCAAAGATATTAAAAACACTTCTTAATATTATTTGTAAGTATACAGAATATACATCTCAGTCGTGTTGTGAATTGAAGCTTTGTAAGTCAACAAGTCTATTTCAATAAACTCCTGAAACTGGAAAGTGTATCCCACATGCAATGCTAAATAACTGGAAATAGGTAGCAAAGTAGAAAAACTGAAAACACAAACATAATTCATGTTTTAGAAATCTCTGAATTCCACCTCTGGCATGGTGATGTCAGCCATCTCAGCCCAATCCTGCCACTGACAAATACAAATGCTATAAAAGAAATGCCCCAAATTAAACATCAACTGTTTAGAAAACACAATCTAATAACTGTGAGGAGTAAAGCGGAGGAGCAGATGGGGGAGGGAGGCTAGGCTTGGAGTGGAGTCAGGTCCAGGGGGGCTTCCTGAAGGGCTGGGGACGTGGAGTTGGGAAGCAGGAGGCATGCATAGGTGCTCTCTGCACACTGTAGGGGGGAGCCTGGAGAGGGAGGGGAGGAGGAAGAGCCCCCAGGTCCCAGACTGAGCACTGCACTTGCCTGAGGGGACCCCGCATGCTGTGAGACCTACTAAGCATTTCAAGTGAGGCAGGACCACAGGACCCTGCATTTTTCTCCATCCAGTTGCAAGGCTCAGACTGCAACTCAGACGGTTTGCGAAATAAGTGACTTCCTTCTTTACCTTTGTCTTTCTAAATGCTGGAGTCTAACTGCAGAGGTAAAAGCTGCCTTTAGTAAGATTTCCTATTAATTTCTTTAATAAAGCTTATGAGATACTACTTTATCCTTTTTCCTGCCTATAATCCCTTATCCCTATGTTATTTTCAAGGAGATACCATAGCTGACAATCCCTCTGTACCTGCATGATGGATTTCCAGAAATACTGGAACTGCAAAATAATCAATACCTTTTGAACTCTTTTTTTTAAAAGGAGGCTTTTTCTTCCCTCTGCTTACATGTGTAAGAGCAGAACAGAACACAATTTGGACTTCCATACAGAAATTCAGAATCCTCTCCTGAATATTCTAATAAAAACTCTCCTAACTTTTGATTCACAGTTTCATTCTTCAACTTCATGAGACTACAAGTTGGTTTGTATAGAATTAACCGATTCAAAAGTACACTTTTAAAATTTCTTGTCTCTTTTTTACCTGTCCATAAGTAATTCTTTTTTTTTTTTTTTGGTACCAGGGATCCAACTCAGGACCTTGCACTTTCAGAACCACTGAACTAAATACCCGGCCCCTCCATAAGTAATTCAGTCCTGCTTGTTGGAGTTCACTCAAGATGGGTGATCCAGGGTGCATATATGGGGACCGTCTGTCAGGACCCCTCTTGGTAGGCTGTTAGGAAGCAAACCATGAATGTGGATTTCAAGTTGCAATTTGTTGCTTCCTTGAGGAGGGAGATCTGTGGGAGGAGGCATAATTTACAGGTGAAAAGCAAGGGCTCAGAGCTTGATTTACAGGCTAATAGCTTCTTTAAGACCTCAAGGAAGTTTTTATTTTGGGGGTGAGCTTCCTGGGTGGGAAAGATGTGTAAGTAACTTTTGCACCCTAAACCTGGAGTTCTTCTTCAAAGTACAATTTAGGAATTATGATTCTTTTGTCTCCTTTCTGCCTATCTTTACTTCTTCTTTCCTACCCCAATGCTGTTCTTTGCTATTCCAAGAGCAGCAGTCCTAGTTTTTCTTCCTTTTCCAAAAATTAGTTTGTATTCATAGACACCAACAGACCAAACCTGGCTCCACTGACTCAGCTCAAGGGAAGCTAAGCACTAGGTGTTTTAGCTTCGGCTAATTTCCCTACTATGCTCTTCCCCTGCCTTTGACAGCCTTGACATTCAGTGAGAATATCTCTTCTGCAGGGACTTGCATAGGATAGGATGATGGAAACTTAACCTTAATACTGATATAGGGCACCAAGTAATCCATATAAGGCAAATATTATAACTCCCAACCTGCCAGATATCTGACATGTGAGTCCATTTTCTCAAAAATCAAAGAATGAGTTCTAGGAACAATAGAGGTGAAGAGTGTAAGACATGACTGAGACCACCGAGCCAGGCAAAGTCTAAGCAACATGTGAGGAGTTTATTGCCATCTGGGTGCAGATGAGCTAAGGGCGAGAAGGCTGTTGGCACTGAGAGGAGGGCGTGCACGGTTGATATAGGGGAGTTTAGAGCCCCCTGGGTGATGGGCCTGGGGCTCACTGATAAACAGGGCCATGGTGAGAGTAGCCAGCTGGCTGCTGGCTCTCTTATCTCTGCTCTCCTGTGGATGTGGGTATCAGGTGTGTTTGGCTGGGGTTCCGACTGGGGGCGACTGTCAAAGAGTAGGAAGAATTTGGTGAGAGAAAGACAGCTTCTGTCTGAGACAGAAGAGGGACCGGAAAGTGAGTTTCCCACCCACCCCACTTCTCAAAGTTGTTTTACTGAGCAAAGCCTTGAGGTGAAGTGGGTTCAGGTGAGACAAAACTACAGTCAACTAGTAAGATTACAAGTATAGTCACTTAGGTAATATTGATAAAATAGGAAATCATAAGGTGGACACCAGGTAGGACAAAACTATGATCAACTAATAAGATTACAACAAGCATAGTCACTTAGGTAATACTGATTAGATGGCCATGGAATGGGGAAGCTACTCATGTAGCAAGTATACATTGAAGGAACAAGGACTACCCTGGAAGGAATGGGCCAGGGAGGTTTGGGTCTGTTATGCCAAGCGAGCCAGGAAATCACTGAACACTGGGACAAAGACAGAGTTGAACACTGGGACAAAGACAGAGTTAAAAACTGAAAGGAGTTTATTCACATGCGTGGACTCCACCCTCTAGGAGAAGTGAAGCCCAGAAGCAGGGGACAGCACAGCTTTTATAGGTAACTCAAACAAAGAAGCTCAGGGAGAGGCCAACATGTCCTTCAACCAGCTGCAAATTGTCTTTCACAACTCAGCTATCTTGTCAAGACAGGACATTCTATGGCTACAGGGTTCCATGGTTACAGGGAGCCACCAGGCACCACCTGTTCCCAGGGAGCGATAAAGCATATCTGTAGAAGCAGAGTGAGCGGTTAGAAGGGTGGTTACAAAATGCATCTTTAGGAGGATTCCAGCACTCTGTAAGGGGAGGGGTGTGAGGGGACTTTACTCACAGGCCAAGATGGCGTTGCTTAGGTTCACTTTTGGTCTCACATTCCCCACTGGTTTTCATACAAAATCAAACCTTTGATTTATCTCTGTCATATATTTTTTTAGTCAAGGGTTTATACATTTGATTCAGCAACATAATAGTCAAATTTAATAATCTATGAACTGCTGAGAGCATCCCATACAGTAAGGTAGGCATTGTATGCAGCAACACGATAACAACAAACATGTGACTACAATTATGACTATAAGAAAAAGCTGTTTTAACCATTGCATATTAGGCAACCATTGAGTTAACCATTGAAACAAATCCCATCCTAATTTTTTATTATGTATGTTTTCTGTCAATTTTTTAAATTGTTTTATTTTTTCTTGAATCCCTGGGCTATTGTCAGTCACATTAAAACAACACATATTTTTTATTTTTTTACATCCTTGATGATGGAACAAGAACAAGAGCAAGTAATCTATTGTTGCCCTGTTGTCTAGTATAGCCCATTGGTGTTCTTGTAATTTTTGATTAATTAATGCCAAGGCAGATGAGGTGTGTTTAGACCTTTGACCACCTTGCATGCCAATTTTCGCACCACCTCTTCTGCATGAATTCCTATGGCAGGCTGAGCAAGCACAGATGCTATCATAGGTATCACTTGAGCATCTGTTAAGAGACGTACATCATCATCACATCCTAGTTCAGTATAGAGTGACCAACGTTTAATTTTTGGGGGCACAATCAAATCAGTTTGATCTGGCAATATTATGGCCAAGTGAGTCAGGCAGCACTGAGTCTCAGACAAGTAGGCAGGGATATAATTAAACATTACTCTTTTACATGTGTAAAACCATCCTGATGGTAAAGGTACATGACCATCACTATATATGATTTTTTTGTTTTTTATAACAGGTCATTTTTTGTAACCTTTTTAATCTTAGACATTGCATATTGTTTAACATAATTATCTGAGGTGTATATAACTTAATAGCATTTTTTGGTTTAGAAGAAGAGGGGGGTCCCCCAATTGTAACTATCTTTATACATAAGATTTTTTTCTGGGATGTCTTTAAACAGGGTATAAGGTTGAATTAGACTCAAGGGAGTACACACCGGGATGAGACAACTCCTTAATACATAATGTAAATTTATGTCTGCATTTAAACAGAACTCAGACAAATTAAGTGATTGTGCCAGCTGAATCCAAACATTACCAGCAAGATCCAATTGTTTTGGGGGTAATATTGTCAATGTTCCAGAAAATAATGACTTAAAAATAATGATCATAATAAATGTTGAATTACAGGTCAATATAGCAAACAACATTATTTCCAACAAAAGTAATCCATCAGTTTTTCTTTTCATCTCTTGGGCCTCAGGGTTAATGTCTATCTATTTATTGTCATTTTTTTAAGCTGAAACTGACTCACAACCCCACTCAGCACAGTAAGGGGGGCTTTTCTGACACTTTGAATTGCCGTCTGAATTGCAAGCATAAAATTTTAAAGGCTTAAGGACTGAGACACCCAGATTGTCC
>NW_004624763.1:21804489-21818983 GCF_000247695.1 Heterocephalus glaber | reverse complement strand
CCCTTAGCAATGTATCTCTTAAGAACAACAGAAAGTTAAAATTAAAGCTTATAACTGTCTCCTTAGCCTATGGGGACTTGAATGCAAAGAATTAATGAGGCTTAATAAGCTTTAGTATTTTGTTATTGACATTTGTTAGCTATTGGAACCAAATTGCTTGTGATGGAGGCCAGTTAAGTGCAAGGAATCTGTGGTTACTAGGGTAATTTCCACCACTATTTATGTTATCATTCCAAATTTAGCAGTAGTTTCTAATGCTTGAAATATTTAGACAAGAAAATCATAAGCTTCCCTGAAAAGTACTGGAAAATAATAGCAAATGAAAATTAATGGTCTTAAAGCATTTTCTCATTCAGCAATAGCCAAGAAATTAAAAAGCTGACAAAGCAGGGTGTGAGAAAGTAGTAGGGTTATATATATATGTCTTTTCAGCTTAGTTTATACATTAAATTGAGGCTGGCACAACAGCCATCATCTGATTCAAACAATCTACAGTCAGAAGTTCAGCATAATTCTGTTACACTCATTTATAAAAGTAAGCTCAGTACATTCAGAATTGTCTATTCAATGATCAAAGCACAATGCATGGTTTAGATCAAGACTGTCTCCCAAAGTCCTCATGCATTCATAGGTAGAGCTTTTGAAATGTGGTTGAGTCATGGAGGCAATATATCTGACTTTCTCTTAGAAGGTGGGTCTGGTAGAGGAGGCAGGTCACTGAGGGACTGAGGGTGTGACTTGGAAGGGTATATCTCTCTTACCAGCTCTTCCTTTCTTGCTTTGCTTCCTAGCTAGCATGATATGAAGACCTTTCCTTTCTTCCATCTATGTTCTTCCACCATGCTGCTAACCATGCATGCACTGCTACTTCTAAAACTGTGAGCCAAAATAAATTTCTCCTCCTTTTAGTTGTGGGTATCAAGTATTTTTTTTTTTCCAGTGACAAGAAAGTGACCATGATAGATTTTGGTACCAGGAGTGAGGTTGTTCTTGTGACCATATCTTTCTTTCAGAAATCTTTGGAGCTAGTTCACAGGAGGAGTTTGGAAAGGTTCAGAGACTCCAGCAAAAGAAGCCCTAGAACCTTTCATTTGACACAAAATTCTGGTCAGAGCTATACAGATAATAAAGGCCAGGCTTCAATTGGAAGCAAGGCTTAAGTTAGGAACAAGGATTCAATTAGCTGTTGGACTTTAGGCCATATGTGTCATGTTCTGGCAGATCATTTGTCCACAGTTTGCTCGTGGCCTGAGACATTATAGGAGTCTGAGATTAAGGGTGGCAGACTAATCTGGGGGAGGAATTTTAAGGCAACCTAATATTCAGACTGTGGCATGGAAATTGCTGGTGGCTTTTAGCTAAATTTATACTAAAAAGGAGGAACATGAAGTCCATTTGAAAAGCTTTCAGCTTGGCCAAAAAGGACATTCCTGCAAAGGTAGTATCTTGGCAGCATCCTAGGAATCAGCAAGATCCTACTCTAAAGACTCAGTGGTGAAAAAGTGAGACTTCATTGAGAGGATAACCATAGGGTGGCCTGCTGGAGAAGGGCTGCCCAGGGAATTGAATTTCCCAGATTCATTTCATAGTGCTTAGCCATGCAGAGGCTTTTACAACCATGATTCAAGGAGGCCTGGCCACTGCTCAAGGTGGTGGCAGATCTTACCATCATCCACATAGTGCTGATTTTAGGTGCATGTATAGGAGTGCTGGGGTCAGGGAGGCTTCCACACAGATTTCAGAAGAATGCCTAGGGGGCCAGGCAGTGTGCCACTGAGACAATAGTGTGTGAAGCTGTGCAAGTGAAGCTGAAAGTGCAATGGAAACCCCAGGAAGCTAGAAAAGCCAGGGTTATGAAACATCTTCAGAGAAGAGTTGCAGGCAGTGAGCAAAGCCACCCAAAGGGACAAGTTATCAGGGCTGCAAATGGCAATGCCTTGGTAGTGGGGCTGCCCACCCCCTTTGGTGCTCACATCTGTTTACCACATCTTGTGCCAGTTCCTGGGCACAGAACTATGACCCAAGTGCTGGGCACAGAGTACAGACACAGTCCTCCTTTTTATAATGTAATGTTTACCCTGTGCCTTTGTATGTCAGCATTGTTCAACTTGCTGTTTGATTTTTACAGGGGGTCACAGCTAAGGGTTTGCCTTGAGACTCCCAGACTTTAGACTTGGACTTTCACCAGTACTGGAACTGTTAGGATTTTGGTAACTCTTAGAGATGGACTGAGTACAAAGAGATGCAACAAGTCTTTTGGGGGCAATCGGTGGAATGTTATGGTTAAGAACTAGAATATCCCCAAAAGGCCTAATGCATTCATAGGCAGGACTTTTGGAAGGCAATTAGATTATGGGGTGTTATGGAGGACTTCCTGTTATGAGGTGGGGTCTGATCTGAGGAGGGGGTCCCGGGAGTGTGACCTGGAAGCTTTTATCTCTTTCCAATTCCTCCCTTCTTGCTGTGCTTCCTGGTCATGATATTAACAGCTTTCCCCAATGCAGGCCCTTCACCATGCCACCAGCCATGCAAGGACTGAAACTTTTGAGACTGTGAGCAAAAACAAGCCCCTCCTTTTAGTTGTAGGTATTGGGGGATTTTTTCCCAGCAATGAAAAGAGGAATAAGACATACAGTACTGAAAATGAGTTCATATCGTTGAACAATCATAAAACAGACATTATAACCCCACTTGGAAAATATGATACAAAGTTAATGCTTATTAATGGAAATAAAAATAAGATTAAATTCTTTACATCAAGGCTTCAAATTGATGGTCCCAATAAATAAAAAATATTTCAAATAGGGCTGAGGATTTAGCTCAGTGGCACCACACCTGCTTTGAATGTGCAAGGTCCTGAGTTTGATCCCTGGTACAAAAAAAAGAGGAAAAATATTTCAAATGGATTATTTCTCTCTGCTCTATCTTGGCTACATGTTTAAAATGTACATTTAAAAAATTTAAAAATTGTAATACCAAAGTAGAAAAAGTATGAAAAAGGTAGTGAAGAGAGAAAAAAGTTATGGGAAGGGAAAATGAAAAGTTAAAGATAATAAAGGATGTCACTATAAAGTCATACATCAAGTTAAAAAACTGCTTAGAGAACAAGTACATGATTAATAAATAATGCTATTCCCTGAATAACCAGTGTTTATTGGTCATAGAATTAAATATCAACTAATATTATCACATATCATATTTGACATTAAACTTAATGGTTTTAGTATTAAAAATTAAGCAGAGTGCCAGGCATGGTGGTGCATGCCTCTACTCACAGTATTTGAGACACTGAAGCTGGAGGATCATGAGCTTGAGGCCAGCCTAAGCAATATTGTGAGACTGTCTCAAAAACAAAACAAAATTAAGCAAGAAATAAACAGAAACGTTCTGAATAGACAAAATTCTCAGCATTACATTAACCAAGGAAGTTTAACACAGTGAAAAAAACATATTAATTAGTAAAAAAAGCAAATGAAAGCCCTGATGATCTAGCCAAATTGTCACTCAAGTGGGTAATAAGAAGAAAGAGAGCCATGGGGGAGGGATTGAGCTCAGTGGTTCCACCTCCTGCCTCGCAAGCGCAAGGTCCCAAGTTCGATCCCTGGTACCAAAAAACAGAGAAAGAGACCTAGTTTCTTTTCTCTGTGCATTCTCCAGTTAAGTTACCATGGACTATGGGCGCATTTCCAGCCCTGCCGTACTCAGCAAGGTGAAAATGAGGGCTTTCACCTGTCTCCTTCACCTCTCAATCCAGGGCCTAACCCAGCCCAGCACATGCCCACAGGGGTGCTCAGTCAGCTTGCTAATAATTTCATATAGATAGTAATTCTGAGGGGGAAAACCATCTCCAGGTGTAAAAGTGGGCAACCGTGGGTTAACTGTGTAACTATGCTTGCTGAGAAAGATACAGTGCAACTATAGCCATTGCTGTAATGCAAACTCCCTAGAGCAAGGTGATCTTGGAAAGCCCTGCCAAACCTCCTGGTCCCCTCTTCATTGTAATCAGGGTTAGATTGATGGCTGTTTCCCCAGAAACTGCAATTGCTACCCCCCCCATAGAAACATAAAGGTATAAAAATGAGAGTAGGGCCAGAGATTTAGCTCAGTGGCTCCACGCCTGCCTTGCAAGTCCAAAGTCCTGAGTTCAATCCCCAGTTCCAAAATGAATGAATAAATAAATAAATAAATAATGAGAACCAACTTCTGTTTGATGCTTTTTTGAGGAGATTTGAATCCCTTGAAGCTGCCAGCTAATAAAGCTGATTTGCTCCTTTTCTGTGTGGTTGGTGGTCTGTCTGGGGACCTCCCAGCAGTTAGGCTTCAACCCTGACCATAAAATAAAATGCACATAGTTTAAGAGTGGTGAGGAGAGAGACGCAGCTCCATGGTCCAGCTGGGTCTCAGAACATTATTAGTTTTCAGCAGGATTAGGAAGGAACAACTAGACTTTGCTCCTATTTTCAAACTTAGAAATTGACCTCATCCATTCACCTAGAAATGGTGAGACTATGCAGGTCCCAATCACATGAATCGAACTTGTGACCCTGAAATTCCAGCGATACCCCTGCCTTTGAGGGGGTCCAGATGAGTCTGTGAGAAGCAGGACTGCCATGAAGGGACAGGGAGGTTGTGGATGGAAAACAGTTCCATGGGCTAAACCAGCAAGATAGATGTTTACATTCCTTAGAGGGGCTTGCCTTAGGGATGTTTCTGCCTTCAAATCAAATTGGATGTCAACAGGGCTCCCAGGAGAACACAGAATTATCAGATCAGGGAGCACAGCTACACAAATAAGGTCTTGGTATAGATTCCCAGGTGTGGTCAGGGCTCTGTCTTAACTCGAATACAAATTAAAATCATTATGAGGTCTATCATCTTTGAAACGAAAGTGAAACAGCATTATAAACTCTTGTATTTGCTAGGGTATTAATCAAAATGAAAAATGGACAACAAGAAATCAGATCATAGTGTGTTTGTACCTGCTACACTCTGTCATTATGCTTCAGAACTGTAGTACAGTCTTAGCAGGCACAGTGGTGCCCACCTGGAATCCCAACTACTTGGGAGGCTGAAGGATTTCAAGTTCAAGACCAGCCTGGGCAACTTAGTGAGAGTTTGTCTCAGAATAAAACTTTTTTTATAAAAGAGACAGGGATAAAATTCAGTGGTAGAGTGCTTGCCTAGCATGTATTGTACGAAGTCTTAGGTTAAATCTCCAGTAACACCTAAACGAAACAAAACAAACAAAACACAATCTTGTTTTTTGCTTGGTTTTTTTGGTACCAGGGATCAAACTCGGGATCTTACGTTTGTGAGGCAGGTGAGGGAACCACTGAACTAAATCCCCAGCCACTTGGAACACAAACTTTACCCTGAGAAGTTTGAGAATGGGCCCTGAACACAGCTGTGGTAATGGGCTCCACCCCCTTTGCCTCTACAGAGTTGACAGAATATAAGCTACTGACTCAAATCGACCAAAGCTCACTGTGTTATTTCTGGACATGGGGGACCGGCTCAGGACTCAGTTCCCAGCCAAGCTGGCCCTGGGGAGAACAGGAGCAAAGACAGTCAGCACAGGAGGCAAATCTATGACATACGAAATCCCAAAACCCAAGAGAAACTCAGAGTTGGGCTGATCCAAAACATTCACCCCTTGAGGTGGAGCCCAGCAGGCAGGACATGCTTTGCCAGGGCTCCGTTCCCGAAGTGTGGAGAGGGCAGAGGCCGTGGTTTTCTGGGTGCACTGAGGGCCCGGTGAGGTCTTGTCCTCCTGCCCTTCCTCTCCAGGGCTCGCCCCGCTCAGATCTCCCCTGGAGGGGAGAGATCTCCTCCCTCGAGGCTATATGCTCCAGAGGGTGCAGTTTTCTATGCGTCCTTGGAACCTAAGCTTGTCCAGGTGATAACCAAGTTTCCTCCCCTCAAGGTTGCAGGCAGCCTAAGGGAAGCTTCTTTGTACAAATCCAATTAGAGGACAAACTGTGCTGTGCTGCAGGAGGGACCATAGCTCAGCCACTGGGCGCCTTTCCAGGGAGTCACTGAGCCGAGCATCATCCTTATGCCCTGGACGGCAGGAACCTCAGGGCACGGGAGCCCACACCACCTGGTGTCAGTTCTCTGCTCCTGCTAGATTCTGTCCTGCTCCAAAGAGACTTAGTCATCGGATCCAGACCTGCAGTAGGAAAAACACTGTCTTCCCTGGGATGTGCTCACCCTCCAAAGACACCAGCCAGGGGCTGGGAAATTGTGGATGCAGAGAACTTTAATCTGCATCAACCAAGTGCACACAAGCTCTGGGGATGCAAAAGCTGGCGAGGAGTCAGAAGCCCTACGTTCTCATTTGGATGAGCCACATAATAGGCAATGTGTTCTATATAACATAAAGTTGAAGAATCAGACCAGCCATGTTTTCTTTCTGTATCTGTTTGAGGAAGATCAGAGATGACAATGGGAAAAGAGCAAAATAATAAAATCCAAGAGACATCTGTCATCGCATTTACAACAGGGAGAAAAGGGCACATCACAGAAGCATCAAATGAAGCCAGTGGTAGGGGTGTGGGCTCCAGCAGCTCTGGATTAATTATGTGTTTGGAGGTTGTAGGCACCGGGCTCTCTGGGGACAATAACTACCTGGATCCAGTTTTGCCTGAGGCACATCTGCCTTACTGCTTTCCCTGAGCCTTGGTGATTTAGCTACATAGTCTAGCATTATTCCAAAAATGTCCTTTTTGCTTAAATAAAAGGTTTCTGTCACCTGTCACCAAAAATACCGAAGTAACGCAGAGAAGAGATGAAAGAGAGAAGAGAAAGTCCTGCTCAGAAAGTATTTCTCAGGCAATGGAGCCCTCTGTGAAAGCACAGATTCCTCTCCGAGGAGAGGACCCCAGCACAGAACAGAGAACCAGGCCACAGAGCTCTGATCAGCTCTGGCTCTCTTACAAACCAGTGCTTGTCAAAGGTTTCAGCAGTGGAAGAAATGCTCAAGTATGTTGCACTAGGACCCCCTACCTGTAACTGTTGCAGGAGATATTTCCTTAGTAGACATTCATTTATAACTTTAAATTCTTAGCAATTGCTTTTTATGGAGCCAATTGATAAGAAGATGAGCCTGTTTGGATAAGTACACACTATATGTGGGAAATGACACACAATAGTTTTAGGCCCATCAGACTTCAGGTTCATGAAAATTAAATGAGATATTTTCAAACATCTCTCAGAACATACTTTGAAAGTACAGCTCATGTTCAGGCTCCTCCGTTTAAAGTTACATGATAGGTATGAAATTAAAATAGATCCCCCACTCTAACTAGTTCATGTACTTTCTAAGCACTGCATGAGTCTCAAAGGGCATGGTGAAATTTACTATAAAATTTATTCAACTTACTTAAAATTCCATCAATATTTCATGAATAAAATGAATGAGTTGATTCCCTACAATTCTGACCAAGAAAATGCCAATTAATATGTTTTAAAAGAACAAAAATTCTGAATCAGACCAGGTTCACATTTGCAAAACTGTTCTTGAATTCTTTAGTTCTGGCTGATTACACTGTGCTGAGGAATCTGAAATGAAAGGATCTGTCCTCATTCAACTGAAAACTCTTCCATGATCTGTGGGAGACCCACTTCAAATTCTGAGCTCCCCTAAGAAGTCTTTGAAACATGCTTGTAATACAACTAGGTGAAGCTCTGAGTGGCAAGAATAACCACTAATTTGGTATAATTGGCAAGACCATCAGTTAGAGTTCTCCCTCAAAGGCTCCTGGTTCTAATTTCTGTCTCTCTGTCTCTCTTTGCCTGTCTCTCTGTCTGTATGTCTCTGCCTCTCCTCTCTCTCTCTCTCTCTCTCTCTCTCTCTCTCTCTCTCTCTTCTTTTTTTAAAGGTCCTTCCACTTAATGATTAAATTCCAAAAGGAGATAAAACTCTAGGCGCAAACATGGAAGTACCCTAGTAAATAAAGCTCTCCACATTCGTGAGTGCATGTTTATTGAACACCGCAATGGACGCAATCTGAAGGGGAGGTTTTGAGGCTCTGTTATCCAGTATTTTAGCTAGTAGCAACGTGGAGCTACTTAAAGTAATGAAAGCTAAATATAATGAAATGACAAGTACTCAGTGGTCACCTGGGTTTAGAGGCTGGTGCAGACCACTAGGTATAGTGGGCGTAGGTCGTTTCCATGGGGACAGCAGTGGGGTCTCAGCTCCGGCCCTAACGATTGCTGTGCTGGGTCAGGACAGGAAGTAAACGCTCAGCAGTGGCCGTGGCATCGGCTCTCAGTGTGTTAGAAAACATCGCCATTTCTTAGATCAGACCAAAAAAATGGAAAGAAATTAAAGAAGTAAAGAACCGGACACGGAAAGCGGTCCTACCCTCCTGGCCGGCTGGGAGAAAGGTGTGGGTCTGATCGCAGCTTAGAGCACAGACGGTGAAGCGCGAAGGCAGCGTCAGCAGCCCGCGCGGCTCCGGGAAGTGAGAAACTAGGGACGAGGACCGCAGTGTCCCAACTGCCACGTGAGGGACCAGCGGGGAGGGTGTCCGGGCCGCCGGGTGGGCTTGGAGCCGCTGCAGAAGTTAGTGTTTGCAGTGATTAACTTCCCTCGGGAGATGAGCGGTGCCCGGCCTGGCGGAACGGAAGCGTCCACTCCTCCCAGGCTGGGGTCTTTGTGTACGTGGGATGTAGAATCTACACACATGCACATGTATGTATACTTAACATTTAAGCAATAAATGACATAAAACATACTTACATTTATAATTGAGAAGTATTAAAGTACAATTTTTGTGTGATACCAGGGATCGAACTCAGGACCTTACACTTGCCAGACAGGAGCGGCAGCACTGAGCTACAACCCGGCCTCCCTAAAATGTGATTTTTGAGCATACACATACATGTAAAGTGCAAACCCTGCAAATGCAGGCAGGAAGCATCCTCCATTTCAGTTTACGACCATCTCATGTGTCTTCTCTTTCTTCAGCATCCCTCGCTATGTCGCAGCTACCCTGTGGACTTTCTTCTAAGCAGTCTATTCCGCGTTGCTTCCCCTTCAGCCCTAGGAATTTATTTCTTACACAATCTGATTCTTTTCACATGACCTGCCTTCTTTAATGTTACTTGGTATTTATTTCTGTAATGAGGCTAAATCACTAATTCGTTCACGGTCATGTTTTCTATTTCTATTATATGGCTACTATGATCTTACAGCTACTTTTTTTGGCATTCCGTAATGATTTTCATGGTGCCAGAATTACTAATTGACAAAAGTAGACAAATAGTCTTTATAATGTAGTTTATATTCTACTAAAAAATCAAATACTACACATAGGTACATGCTATCTTTTGCTTGGTGGGGTCATATATGAATGAGTAAGATACCTTTTGAAGACTCCATCAAAATCTATGATTTCCAGTGCAAGCCTTTAAACCACACGAATGATATAATACACTACCAACTTAGAAATATTTGTGATAAAAATGATAAAATATAAAAGGGCTTTTCTTCTGATTTAATTTTATGCTCTGGTAGGTATGCCTTTTAAAGTTGATGCTTTGAAATAGTAAGTTATTCTGCTGTTAATTTTTATAAGAGAACCCAGTACTTTCTTTTAAAGCCTAAAGTCTTCTCAGTTGGAAATATTTCTCATTGTAAACACCTTGCAAAATCAGGTTCTCTTGCCCACTGTCTATAAGCACAACTCCATCTCAGCTGAATCCACGCTGCCTCCATTAGGAGGCCAGGGGAGACCAGGCCGTGCCTCTGCTAGTCGAGACAGTGACGGGTGTGTTCAGGTAAGACAGCCCAGGAAGGGTCACTTGAGCTGGAATTTGAATTATGACAAAACCCCAGGCATCTGGAGATCTTGAAATGATTAATCCAGAGGAAAATGACAGCAGAGGTCTTGTGGCTGGCGAAACTTTATTAAGGGCATGAAGCTAGATAGGCAGACAGAGCCAGGGCTTAGTGCATGCGCAGTGGCCGAGGTGAGGAGAGACGGGTGAGCAGCCCCGTGGGGTCCTAGAGCCCACCTCCGAGCTTCTTCATGGCACCGGGCGCTTGGGCCTTCCGCAGGTGCAGGCTCCCCGAGGAAGGCTCTGCTGCGCCCAGCGCGCCTGGACACCAACGCCCCAAAGGCTGGCAGGGTGGAGCAGCAGAACGCTCATTTCATTAGCTTACAGGAGATATGCAGTTAGGCTTTTCTCATTGGAACCAATTTCTTATGTCAGTCTAAAAACTGAAATGAATTGATATGTCAAAGTCGATGCCATAAGTCTCCTTGTAGCCAAGGATGTCGCCTCTAAGGAGTGTACTCTTATATTTATTATTTTTAATCAGACTTTGACTGCAGTGTACCCTTCCACTCCGAGTGAGGGACAGCGTGAGTCAGCGGCTATTTCTGCAGGGTGCTTTTGCCTTAAGTAAATTTGCAGCCAGTTGTATTGAGTTTTAGCTTCTTCCTCCAGATATACTTTAGCGAAGGTTGCAACAAAGCGAGACTCTAATTTAATATTTTTATTTGAAAGAAGAAAATCGATTCCTTGAGCCCAATATATGACAAGATGTCAGTTTGATTAGTGCCCCTGTAGCTATAGTCAGGCTGCTTAATTTCTGGAAAAGATGGTCAGAATGTATCTCCAGGGAAGAAAGCTGACAGGAGTTGTAATGCTGTCAGGTGGAGGGAGAATTATTTCAGGAGATCCTGCCAGCTCCTGACAACTTCATATCCCAGTGCCCCTCCAGCACCGGAGCTGAGCATCGTGTTACCTTCCATGAGCTGAGCATCATGTTACCTTCCATGGTCTCTGACCACAAGAGGAGGAGTTAATGACATTGCAATTTTTTGGGGGCCGGAGATCGAACTTGGGACCCTGCGCTTGGAAGGCAGGCGGCGGCACCAATGAGCTAAATCCCCGGACCGACACTGCAAATTTTAACGAACTATTAGAACTTACTTTACATAATGCTATGCAAAATAAATTTGAAAAAAGTGATAATTCTGTAATTTTACAGAAAATTATGAATTGGAAAAAAATCTGTTAAAAAGTAAAAGATTTAAACAAGCTGATTACCACAGTCAGCTTGTTCAAAAAGTACTCTGTCGAATCTTAAGGTTCAGATGATCTTCACAGGGAAATTTTACCAAACCTCCAAAAGCAGTTAAATTATCATGTTACTTAGGTTGCTTCAAATAATAAGAGAAGAAAAACTGCCAAAATTTCTTTTTGCAAGGCCAAATTAACTCCAAAATGACCTCAAAGTAAACTATAGGCCAATGTCACACCTCTCAATGCAATGAATTTTAAATTGGAAGAGGAAACTGAATCTAGCACTGAGATCTAATCTAAGAATGCAAGTATGGTTCAATATTAAGTAATTCATTAATCAAAAAAGTTTATCATCTTAATGGATGTAAAGTTATCTGACAGAGTTAGTAAATGTCTATGAGCTAAATAAAAAGTCTTGACAGAGACATGAGATGTAATCATTTATATAAAAATGGAGGGAGATTAAGAATACGTGTTGCAGTAATATATGTTAATATATTATTAAGAAAATGGGTATATTCTTAAAAATATAGAAGGATCTATATAGAGATTTTTCACTTTTGGAATTATTTGTTATTATTTTAATTTTTATAATTTTCTATTACCTATTCAAAAAGAAATAAGTAAGTAACTGAAAATAACAATGCCCCTCCCAAACCTTTGAAGGACAAAATAATATAATTATATGTGTGTGTGTTAAAGTGTTTCATAATCTGTAAAACTTTGTGCAGATAAAAATAAAACCTAATATTTGCGGAGTCCACTGTGCCAGATGCTGTGCTTATGTTTCACATATATTATCATTTATTCCTCATAACAATCTTACGAAATTAGTTCTACTAATTGTCCCTATTTTCTAAGAGGAAACTGAGTCTCCAAATGGCCAAATACATTGTAAGGCTTATAAGAATAATAAACAGCTGATTTAGGGGACAGGTAAAATTTTCCTATGGAGGATGCATTCCAAATGGCTGCCTTGAATCACTGAAGTTACAAGAACCTGCAGGAAGAAGTCTCCTCTATTCTGGGGTTTATTACATTCATCAATCAGAGAGTTGTACTTCTTACTCTTCAGTTGCAATAAGATTGGAAATACTTCTAGTAATTTTTACCTAGCAGGTAATTTTGGAGACCTAGAGAGAAGCCCTCAAAGGATGCTGTGATGGTTAAGCTTAATCATCACCCTGACAGGATTCAGAACCTCCTAGGAGTTACTGGGTCATGGCGGTGCTCTGCTCTTCTGTGGGTAAATCCTTACACTCTGGTAGCAGGTGGGGTCCAGGTGGAGGCGGGCCACAGGGATGAGCCTTTGAAGGGCATTTCTCTTGCTGATGCTCTTCCCCTGTGTCCTGCTTCATGGCCTCCGTGACAGAGCAGCTTTGCTCAATCTCACCCTCCTGCTATAATGTTTCTGCCTTGGAGCCAGCCAAATATGGACAGAACCCTACAAAATCATGAGCCAAATTAATCCTGACTTCCTTTAAATTAGTGTGTTGGGTGTTTGTTCCCAGCAACAGAAAAGCTAATGAATGCGGAATTTGTCTTTCTCCCATACTTCCGTCTATAAGGATAAGGAGAGGGTGATAAATTTCAGTGATCAGGAATGATTCTTGTTGCCAGGACTGCCAATTCCCAACTGATCCTCATGTTCACTTCCTCACCTTCAGGTCTTGTTCATGTGTTACCTACTCAGTAGAGACTTTTCCTTAACATGGTGTTTACATTTTTAAACATTTGAATTTCAGGCCTGGGGATGTAGCTCAGAGGCACTGTGCCTACCTCGTCAGCACAAGGTCCTGAGTTTGGTCCCTGGTACCAGGGTGGGGGGTGGCGGTGTTGGAACTGCAGTTCATTCCTAACCACCAATTCATGTTTTCTATTCTTTATTATTCCCCACAGCACATATGGATAATAAATGTTTGTGGCTTTTTTTTGTAATATCAAGGATCAAACTCAGGACCTTGTGCTTGCAAGGCAGACATGGTGCCACTGAGCTAAATCCTTGCCCTTTTGGATAATAAATTTTTAAAACGTGGATCAGGCATTATATTATATATAATTTTGTATGTTATTTACCTTGTCACTTTCTCACCATCGGAATAAAATACCTGATGTCCACAACTTAAAGAAGAGAGGTGTATTTTGGCTTACAGTTTCAGAGGATTCAGTCCATGACTGGCTGGCTTCAAGGCAGAAATGGCATAGTGGAAGGCCATGGTGGAAGAAAGCTACTCACTTACGGCAGCCAGGAATCAGAGAGGGAAAGGAGGAGTGGGAGACAAGAATATGTTCTTTCAGGTCATGCCCCAGTGCCCCATCTCCAACCAGCCCTACCTTCTAGCGCACATTCAGCCGTGAACCCGTCAGTGCATTAGTCCACTGATGAATATAATGCACACATGATCCAATCACCTTCCAAAAGCCCTACCTATGGATATTGAGACTTTTGCAGAACATTTTGATATAAACCATAACATTCTGCCCCCGGTCCCCAGTAGTTTCATGTCCATTTCGTCATGCTAAATGCATTTAGTCCATCTCTAAGAGTTGTCAAAGTCTCAGCCGTTCTGGCACTGCTGAAAGGTCTAAGTTCAAAATCTCTGAGACTCAAGGCAAACTTTGAGCTGTGTGTCCTCATAAAAATGAAAAAGAAAATTAAAAACAGTCAACATACAATGGCATGGGGCAAAACATTCCCATTCCAAAAGGGAGAAATAATGGGATAGAAAGGAAGCAGACCAAAGCATAACGGAAACCCAGTAGGGATAACATTAAATCCTGTAGCTCTGTTTCTAGCACCTGGAGAAGGTTGTGGTGAGATATAAGCTCCAAAGGGCTTGGGAAGCTCTGCTGCTGTGGGATGTCAGGTACCACCCACATGGCCTTTCTCTTGAGCTGGCTCCACTCACTGCCTATAGTTCTCAGCAGATTCCACATTCCTGACATCTTCAGCTTGCTGGGGTCTCCACTGTATCTTTAACTGCACTTTCACAGATTCAAGCATCACCCAGTCAGAGTCTCCTGGCAAAGACTGACCTTGTCACACAATTTTGCCTGACTTACTAGGTCTTCTTCTGAAATCTGGGTAGAAGCCTCCATGATGCCATAATTCTTTCTTTTTTCTCTTAAGTTCTTTTATTGGTACATTTTAGGTATACAATTTGTTTATGTTTATCATTGGGTGCTTGTACCTGTACATAATGTATCTTGGTTCTTATTTTTTCCCCATCACCTGTGTGCACTTCACCCCCTCCACCCTTCCCTATTTACACAGACATCATTTCCATTTTTCTTCTTTTTTCATAGTTTTTCCTTTCCCTCTTTTACTTTTCCTTTCCCCTATCTTCACCCCTTCGTCTTTGAACCTTTTTTCTTATTTCAAATTATCAATTATTCATTTTAATCATTTTCATCCTTGTTTACATTATCAGTTTTTCACACTAGAGAAACTATT
>NW_004624763.1:21765039-21800043 GCF_000247695.1 Heterocephalus glaber | reverse complement strand
CAGCATGGTTTTGAGCTCATCTATTTTTCTTTTTTTATCTGTTTCTCTTCTAGAGCCTCTAATCATGTCTTTCATTCTGCTCACCATCTCTGTAGTTATCTGGGAAATTATTTCTGTTTTGAATTTTTCTAGGGCCTTATTCATCTCTTTTGTTACTTCCTGTGCTATCAGTTCAGGTGTCCAGGTGGTTGATTATCAGACTTTTCCACCTCATTTCCCCCAGAATTTATCTTTGGTGGGGTGGAAGTCTGAGTTTGTGCCTTGCTTAAATGTCTTCTCATCTTTGTTTCTGGTACTGTCCTTGGTTTAATTCCTGGGTTGATACTTCAAAATTGCTTATTGTAAGTATCTTTGTTGCTTTTATTTAGAACCCTTATGGAATGATTGCTGCTTAGAGGTATCTTACAGATATAGCTGATCTTTAGGTTTTGAGTCTCTAATGACTCTGAAGCTGTCTCATTTTCATTATACCAGGAGGGACAGCTGATTAGATCAATCACAACACCTTAGCCCATGTGATACAATCAGTAACACCATAGCATCAAGTACATCTTAGAAAATGACAATTTGTGGTAGTTATTAATCTATCACCATTAACTGTGTGAATTAAATCAAAATCAAGGACCAACCCAACATATGTTTATAGTGAAGAAACTCTTCAATATAGCAACTTTACTCTTCGGGATGGGGAGTTAGAAGGAGTTGGGGAAGGAGGGATAGATAGGTAGAAGAATAGGGAAAGGTTAGCAGTGAGGCCAGAGGAACAGGCAAAAGAAGGAAAAAGAGAAGAAAAGAACAACAAAGAAGAAATCTAAATTAGGACCAGAACAGGGACAAAAAGGGAGATGACAAGCGACGTGGGACAGCAAGAGAGCGAATGAGAGAGAGAGAGAGAGAGAGAGAGAGAGAGAGAGAGAGAGAGAGAGAGAGAAAAGAGAAAAGAAAGAAAAAAAAGAAGAGAAAAATGAAAATTTGAAAAGAGTAGGAAAAAAATTAAAAATAAGAGCAAAACACAATAGTAATTTTGAAAATAACAAATAAAAAATAAAAATGAAGGGCCTCCTTCAGGGTACGTCTCTATTGTCACAACAGACAACATGGGCAGCAGTGTGCAGATATAAGTCAATGAGTCTGAGCAACCCAGTCACAGAGCCATGAGATTCAGGCAGATTTCTGGCTGCAAGTCCCAATATGAGTTCCTTGTCCTCCTGCATGGTTGAACTCTGCAAGTTTCTACTGCAGGTTCCAGCTGCCCTTCCCCTGAAGATAGTCCAGGTTCCGATGGGAGGTGATGAGCCCTCCAACTTACCAAGTATGGTGGTCTGGTGTGCCTTTATTGCAGAGATTCTCTTCAGTTTCCCAGTGGGCTTCGGTTTTCATCAAGGAGCCTGAGCGAGGCCCTTTTTCTGTTGTTCACTTCTGCTCTATCTTCTGGAGCTCAGGACAATGGCCTTTATGTTCCCCGTGCCTTTGTAGAGTGAGTGGAACCAGGTAGCAGCACACCCAGGAGATGAGAGGTGCCTGGGGGGGTGGTGCTGCAGGCACCCACATGGCCAAGCTGGTCACTGGTGGGCATGGTGCAGGTTGGACAAAGCAGGGCTCCAGGTGGCCAGGGTCCTCTCTCTCCACCAGCACAGCTCTTGGTTCTGTTTTTAAAAGATAATTCTTTCACAAAAGTACAGAAAATTATAATTGCATCCTTTAGGAAATCTCCTTTTAGACATTTTATACTTCACATTTAGTCTTGCATCCATGTGGAGTAACTGTGGCTATTGTGAGATAGGAATTCTGTTTACTTTTCCTGACTTTTCTCAACCTCACCTATTGTCTCTGGAACCCATTCCTCACCAATCTGCAATATAATCGCAGTATGTTCTAGTTTCCACTTATGTTTCTGTCCTCTATATTATTATGTGCTCTATCAATTTCTCTACAGAAATGCTGTACTGGCTTAATTATAGGGTTACAATTGTAATTGTCATAATTATTACTCTCTGTGATTAACCATCCTCCTTTTGGTTTATCTTGGCTAACTTCAACCATGATATATATATATATGCAAAAATCTCATCAAACTGACATCTTTTCAATTCTGAATCCTCTTTACCTTGGCTACACTGAATTCTTTCATTGTCTGCTTTTTCTTGTCAAACTGTGCATGCAGTTGTATAATTTTTCCCACAAAGGTCTTGTGATAGATTTCTCTCACTGTGACAAAATACCTGAGATAACTTCAAAGGCAGGAAAATTTATTTTTTCTCATTGCTTCAGATATTTCAATCCATGGTCCATTGGCTCCATTGGTTTGGGGCCTGTAGCAAGTCAGAACGTCACGATGGGAGTGCTTGGTACAGCAAAGCAGCTCACTTAATCCCATCCACGAAGCAAAAGAGAGACACAGAAAGGGACCAGGCCCCAGAATTCCTTTTAAGGCACTCCCCAAGGATGTAACTTCTTTCCACTCAAACCAACCTCTTAAAGGCCCCACAACCTCCTAGCAGGGCCACTGGCTCCCTGGTGACCAAACCTTTAGCACAGAAGCTTTGGGAGACATTTACGGTCCAAGCTATAACACGTGTTACACATCTTGTTCAGTCATTCTTGATTATCATAGGCTTGTTGCCCATGAAGTTATGCCTTCTCTTTTTAGAATATTAAGGGTTCATAATGGAGTGACTTTGAATATTATCAAAGTTAATTCTTTAAATTTACTGATATAATTTAATTTGCTTATGTGGTAAATTTAATAAAAGTTGTGGAATTATATTAATCTTTAGATGCAGCCTTTCATACATAAATTATACCTGATCTTAATATGTTTTTCTTTCAAGTACATTGTTGAGTTTGATTAACTATCATTATTAACTAAAATTTTGTGTCAGATTTATATGCTATATCCAATTGTTCTATTCCATTAACATAGCAGTCTGGACAGATTTTTGTTTTACAATATTTTTGATTGACACATAATAATTAGACATTCAATAGGTACTATTGAGTATAGTGATATATGATATTTTGATATATGAATGCAATGTGTAATGATCAAATAAAGATAATTATTATATCCATCAACATATATTAATCATTTCTTGTATTGGAAATATTCAGTGTCTTTTTGAGAGATTTTTGATATTAAGATATTACCAGAAATGAAAAATAGGAATGTTTCTTATTTATTCTCTGAAAAATTTATAAAATAGTATTTTGTTCTTGAACATTTAATAGAACTTGCTGCTAAATATTCAGGGTTTTTTATTTTTCTAGGAAGATATAAAAATGAGTATTTGATTGCACTAATTTTTATAATTCCATTTTATAACATTCCACAGTCATTTAGGTTTTCTATTTGCCTCTTATGAGATTTTTAAAGGATGCTTTGTCCTTCTAAGTTTTAAATTTAATGGCTTTCACTTGTTGTAATAGTTCCTTTATCTTTGTAATCTCAGCTCTGTCTGTCTTTTTTATACTCTTAATATTGTTTATTTGGCTGCTCTCTTTTTCCATTAGTAATATTTCCAGCAGTTTAAAAATTGTATTAGTCTTGTCAAAGAACCAATTTCAGTCTTACTATTCTGAGTGAGCCAGAAAGAGAGGGAAAGAGAGGAATAATAAGACTAAAGTTGGTTCTTTAATTCTATGAGTAGCATTATTATTCCTTTCCTTCAACTTTTTGTGAGGTCATTTGATAATTCTATTGTTCCTGGCCTTTAAGTTGGATGGTTAATGAATGAATATTCTTCTTTTTTATTTTGTGCATTTTAAGTATTAAATATTTCTCTAATAATGACTTTCTTAAGCTGTAATATGCATTATAACCATGATTCATTTCTCTTGAGTTTTATTTGTATTAATTTATTTGACCAAAGAGTTAATTAGGGTCGTATTTTAAACATTTTAGATGTATGGACTTTTCAATTATATTTTTTGTGGTTAACTTCAAACTTAATGCATTGTAGTAAGCGAATGTAGTCTATCGGTTACTGACACTTTGAAATGTGTTGAAAATTGGATAATTACTTAGTACATCTTCAGTTTTCTAATATTCTATGTGCTTGAAGACAATATGCATTCCGTAGCTTTTGGATATGACTTTTTTCTAAACCCATAAAGTCAAGCTTATTAATTCTTCAGTTCAAATCTGCAATATCCTTCCAGATTCTCTGCTTCATCTCTCAGGTTTCATCTCAAACAGGTTTCATTAAATGAGGATTTATCAATTTATTCATGTGGTCATATGCATTTTTCTTATATATTTCAAAATACAGTTTTTAGTTTATATAAGTTTGGAATAGAATTATGTAAGTCTTTTGGCAATATTCAGTGACTATCTTTTAGGTTTTCATTTTTCCTGGTCATCTATTTGACTTGGTATTAATATGGATTATAAAATAGCTTTTTGGAAAAATTGTGTCTCTATTATGCCTTGTAATTCAGTTACTTTCAAAGTCTCCATATTCTTATGGTTTTGATGTACTGTAAAAAACAGCAGAAGACTGGAACTTAGTTTTCACAAGACACTGTAGTTTCTTACCCTATCCCTGATTTTGCTTTAATTGATCTCACGTGTCCATGATCAAGCACAATTAAACTGTGACCATATTGCAATGAGAAGTGAAGACACTGTGAGACAGAATTAAGATAAAGTGTGACTATTAATTGTCATACACCAACTCCGCCAGAGTAAGGAGCATTAAAGCACAGGTGTGGGTGTGTCTGGGGAGGAGTGACACGGAGGCCAGAAAACTGAGCATGGAAGCCCCACCCCTGCTGTGTGCGGCACCAACCAATGGGCTGGCAGGCTGGATGGAATGAAAAGGGGAAGAAGGAGGTGGGGCAGTTTTAAAGTGCTCAGTCTCGAGTGGGTGTGTCCTTGCTGCTGCTTCCTTTAGATGCTGGAGTCTAGGTCTCCAGTTTTCCAGCCTTGAAACAGACTTCCACGGACGACTCTCCACTGAACTTCCATGCCTTTGATGCTGGGTTGATGCTGCCTCCCTCATTTCTCTTATCCTGCCATTCCTGTCTTCTTCAACTGAGCAGCTATTGGATGTCCTGGCTCTCCCTGTGCAGACCACCATCATGGACTCTGCTTCTGATCCTGTGAGCTGCCTAATCAATCCCCTTCATAATCATGCATACATTTTCCATTGATTTTGTTCCCTTAGAGAATCTTAACTAATGCATAGAAAGAAAGAAATCCTGTCATATAACTTTTTAAATAATATACTGTTTTAATTGTTCTATTTTATTATTGTTGGCTGTTATTCTTTTACTGTGCCTAATTTATAAACTAAACTTTATCACAGTCATGTGTGTACAGGTAAAAACACACCCAGTACAGTATGCATGGAGATCAATGCTATGTGCAGTTTCAGCTGGCCTTGGAAGACACCCCCTGAAGACAATGTAGGAATACTGTAACGTCCCCGTCTTTCCTTCATATTCACCCAGCCAGCTTGCTGTCCCAGAAGGCTGACCTAAGTGGGCCATATCAATAGGTCCCCTCACACTTCCCTTCTGGTATTACTTTCCCTCTGGAAGTTCATTCTAGAAGTTTCTTAAGAGATTCTATCAGTCGCCAACTTTTTCATTTTTTGTTCATTTGGAAGTAACTTCTTTTATAATGGTTATGTTTCTTAGCTGGGACTTGGGCTATTGATTTTTTTTTTCCCTTGGAGTTACCAGTTAGCTGTGGGGTATCCTGGAAATCATGCAGGGAAACCACACGGGCAAGGAACTGCAGGTGACCTGTAGGAGCTGCAAGAGGCCTCCTGCTCATCAGCAGTGAGAGATTGAAGCCTTCAGCCCTACAGCGGTTGGGAACTGAATTCTATAAATAACCAGAATGAACTTAGAAGTGGACCTTTCTGTAGTCGTGCTTTGGATGAGACGACAACAGCCAACAGCTTAATTATGGCTTTCCAAAGGTTGTAGCTAAGCCAAGCTCAGACTCCTGGAGTACAGTGATAAACATGTGTTGATTTGATGACAATACTGTTAGACAGAAAAAGAGAACTAGTAGATGGAGAGCTCCATGGCCAAAAAACCTATAACCACTCTTTCTCCACCCACTCTCAGCATGTCACAAGCAAATACCTCTGAAGACCCATGATTTATCCTTGAGGGAACCTGAGTGAGAGGCCTCAGATAGGCAGGTGTGGGACCAGCACTGCTTTTCAAGGCAGTGGTTGGGTGAAGCAAGAGCTCTTCTCCTATAGTCCCGCTCAGCTTTATTATTGCTGTTGTTCTGGTGTTAAGTGTTAGGGATTGAACTCAAGGCCTCATGCACGCTAGGCAAGCACTCTACTTGAACTATACCAACTGCTCTATTATTATTTCTGATGTACATATATACGTATTTACAACATTCCAGGCCAAGTCCACTCACCTGGATACACACTAGCTAAAAATAGCTGCCTATCTGCTGCTGTCAGGCCAAAGGTTCCTTCCGATTTTCTTAATTTTCTCTCTCTAGTTCTTTTAGAATCAGTAAAGCAGAGCCAGCAGAAGAATTAATTGATTGTTCTAGGCCACACTGGAAAGGGAAGTCCCTCTCACGGTGTTGTTCTCTGTCTTTGGCCCGGAAATACCTCCGTTTCATTCTTATTCTTAAATGATAGCTATGCTATTTATAAATATCTAGGATGAGGGTTTTTTTTTCTTAGTTTGTTGGAGATACTAGTGGCCATCTTCTGACTTCTATGGCTGCTATTGAGGGTCCAGCCATTAACTCTCCATTGCTGCCCCGCCCCGGGTACTTCTAAGGCCCTCTTCGCCTTTGATCTCCTGTAGGTGGAGGAGGAAGTGCAGTGTGGATTTCCTTTAGTGCTAGGTGTGGCCCTTGTTACTTTTCTGAAGTCTGAGGGATGAAGTGTTTCACTGATTCTGAAAAATCCTGAGTCACTCACTCTTCAAATATTGCTCCTTCAATGTAGCTATTTTTCCCCTTCTGAAACTATAATTAAAGGTATGTTAGATCCTATTATCTCTTCCCAATTTACTTTTCTCTGTTTTCCATCTGTGCATCTCACTGTCCTGCATGCTAAGCGGTTTCCTTGAAGGTTATCTTTGGTCTGGCATTTTTTCTTCTTCTTGGATTAATCTGCAAAGCTACTCATCCACTGAAGCTCTAATAGCCATCTTTACTTTTTTCCTCTTCAGGTTATTTTATTATTGAAACTTCCTGGTTATTTTTGACAGTCTCTTATTTATGTATCATACTTTCACTACCTTTGATTTTTAACATTAAATTACTACTTTTATGGTCTGTTTAATTTATTTGAAATATCTACATTTTAGTGGAAGATTTTGGTTTTTAATTGTGAGATCCCGTTTCTGGGGACACTGTTATTTTATTTTTGTTTGACTTTTGCACTTGAATTTAGAATGTTTTTGCCCAGAAAGGCTTTGGATTTGCTTTTGTAAGTCAACTGGATTCAACTTTAAGCTAGCGACCTATGACTTTCATGGGAGAGACATAATTTTTGTTTTTCCCTCACATAGAGTCAAAAACAACCAACCAGTTGACAAGTAGTTTCACTATCTTCTTTCATGTTTTGTCCTGGTTTCCATGAGTCTCTGACCAAAACTTTTTAGTTAGAAGGAGTCTGTCCTCCTGTGCACAAGGTTCCTCAAAATCCAAGCTCTGGACCAACAGGAATCAACAGGTGCTAAGGGAAGAGCAGTAGCTTCAGCACCCCTTTTGAGCATTTTCATCTTTTCTGAATGTCTGGAATGATGCTTACTCTCATGCCTACTCAGTAATGCATTTGGAAACATTCTTAATGTACTGTATACAGAAATTTTAGCTTCTTACGCCAGAAATGCTGTCTAGATATCTCATAATTGTCCAAGAGCTTACGTGTGTGTATGTGTGTGTGTGTGTGTGTGTGTGTGTAATGAAATGTAGGCATTCATTAACTTCTTCCTTCCTTCCTTCCTTCTTTCCTTTGTTCACAAATTGCTTACTGAGAAGCCACTGTCTACACAATACTTTAATAGGCATATTCATGAAAGAGACTCTCTTGAAGCTTATTATGAAACACTTGAGAAAGACCAGTAAGCACTAACAGCAGTTCAGTGTAAGCAATAAATGGGTAGGAGAGATACGGGAGGTCCTAGCAGTGCCTACAAGAGGCCTGGATTTAAACTTGAGAGCCAGCTGGCAAGGATTTTCTGGAGGAAGTGACATTTGACACTGCTTGGAGCAGTGCATTTCTTTTAAAATGTTTTCCCTGTCTTCGAGCTTCCTTTTGCAGCTACCCTGACAACTTCCCTCTTTTCACTTCTGTAGGATCCTCTTAAGAGATCCTTTGATTATGGCTTTTTCCTAAGAATGGTAAGAAAGAAAACTAGGAGTAGATGAGGCATGACTCTCTTGTTATTTAAAAGCATTTGATTTCATCTGTCCTATTTTCTGCAGCCCTACTTCCCGGATGTCCGCTGACATGATCATACCACCCTCTGCAGGAATGGCTTCACCATTTTTAAGTATGTACAAAATTTTGAGACAAAAATATTTGTCTAAAATGTAGCTGAAGTTTGGAAAAAGAGAAGATGGGGGAAAGAGAGCGAGAGGACAGAGAGAGGAGAGAAAGAGAGGAGAGAGAGCAATTCTGTTAGTTCAAAGTTTCAAACTTTCTAACCTAACTAGCTCTCTGTAACTGGACACTAGAGAAGTGTGAATATTTTTGGGGCCCTAAAAATTATACAAACTTAAATTAAATTAGGTTTTTTTTTAATCTTCAGAGATCTTAGAGAAAGTTAGTATTTGAAAATGATATAATACCCCATAAAAAGGAATATATTTGCTGTACCCAAGAGTAGAATTTTTTCTTGTTTTTGTTATTTCTGGTTTATTTTGCTTTTCTTGGCAGTGCTGGGGATCAAACCCAAGGCCTCATGCACGCTAGGCGAGTGCTCTACTATTGAGCTATATTCTCAACACCAAGAGTAAGGATTTTTTTAAAAAGTTTATACAGACATCAGATATTTTTATCTCACTTATTTACTAAACTTCTTTTGGAATGAAAGTTAGAAGGGCAGAATAAAATAATTACTTCATTTTTAATATTATAAATTTTGTTACTTTGTGCTGAAGTCTAATGATATTGGTGGTATTTTAGAAAATTTAGTAAATATTAAGTTTTGGTGTTTTGACAAATCAAGAACTGAAAGCCATTTGATATTATGAGTCAAATCAGACCTATGGAAGGCCCTGGGCCTCGCAACCACATTAAACAGTTTAAATTCCACTTTGTCACTGGACAACTTTGGAAGAGGCACTTAAATAGGTGAATGGTAGCTTCATCATTCATGAAAATGTGGCTTTGACACCTACTCAGGAGACAATAGCTGAATATATATGCAAGGCCACTGTTCAGGGTAGGGAACCAGCAAACTGCCAGCCAGGAGAAGGAGTCTTAATGGAAGGGTAACAAGTGTCTCACACACAAGAGGAGGTCACTGCCTTCTGGATGATGGATGCGAACTCTCTGCATTTGTCAGGTCTGAATCTCTCCAGGGAAAGTGGCTCCACATTTCCTCATGCCTCATTCTCTCCTACTGATGCCGATACTATGTTCATAAAATGTGCACTGCCTCAGTGACACAATTTCCCTGAGGTTTCTGGTCATTTACAAAAATCTACTTCAAGAGAGCACAGCACTAACCACAAAAGCATTTTCCCCAAAGTGAGACCCAGTGAAGAATCAGGGTCAGCTTTGAGGAATGTTTTGTTCAGCGTTGAAGATTCAGCTTGCTCGAGTCTGTTCTGGAATGCTCCAGAAATGTAGGAGTCACTGTTAAGACTAGAAAAAAGATGAGGAAAAACTCTCCAGCTGAATTTGGATTTATATTTTCATGTCATCCAGGCAACACACTTCTTGGGATACATTTAGCCTTGGCTATTGTAATTTTGGATTTCCAGGGAGGCATTACAAATATTTGAAGCAGAACATTTAGAACTAGCAAAAGAATAAGCATCTCATATTTTTATTAAAAAGTCATTTAATATCTATCTTTAGTACTATCTTTTTAGAAAATAATGCATATTTACATGGTGTTTTGCTGGGTAAATATTTATTTTCCTCAGATCTCTGTGTACTTCTTATGAGGCATGGATTTGCAGTACGCTATAATTACATTTCCTTATTTGTTGCATCAATTATTGAAGAGAAGGTGAGGGACAATGGGATTTGTTAGCTAATTTGTGCTCACTCAGTTTGCCGAGTCGTCAGCCCAAGGCACATGAAAACACTGCAGAGCCGAGCATAAATTACAGCAACACCAATGTCATCCTTCCCACAGGAGAAGGCCTGTAAGAAGCGAAAGGGTCAGACTTCACAGAGCGTCCTGACCCCCGCCTCACACGTAGATTAAACTCAGCGTTCATTACATTCATATAAAAACGGATGCATGCATGAATCAGGAGTTTTGAATATGTAATTTAAGAATCTATAATACTTTTCGGAAAGTATTATTTCTATAAACCAAAAGCTGTAAAATTTTAGCATTATCAAAGAAAGGAAGTGTTTCATTAAGCTGAATTATCAAATAAGTGAAACTTAGTGCTTATAGCCCTAAACACTTTTTTTCTTTTCTTTTTTTTTTGGTACTGGGGAGGGGATTGCGCTGAGGACCTTGTGCTTGCCAGGCAGGCCCGGCACCACTGAGCTACATCCCCAGCCCCCTAAGCATTTTTAAAATGTGATCCAACATGTGTCACACACTGCTACAACCAGGGGTCCTGTTCTGAACATCCATGATGATGACTCATGCTGCTGTACACCAAAGCTTGCTGGGCTCACCAAGCAAGTAGGACTGAAATGGCCATGGCATGCCAGGCTATGAGGTTTCTAACCACTTGTTTCTAGATTTTATTTTTGTTTTGTCCTTCACTTTGAGGCTGGGAACATTGACTTTTTGTTGCTTCAAGATATTTATCTCTAGAATTTTTCATTGGTCTTCTCCTTGTTGATTGCTTTTCCTGGTTTTTAAGTCCATAAACCTGGTCATTTAATACCTGAGATCCACTTGTGAGATGCCACAGGTGAATTCCTATCAATGAAATACATGAACCCTGTGATAATTTTGCTCAATGCCCAAGGTCTTTGGCTCATCATTTCAGTCCTTGGCCAGTCCACTTAGTTGAGTTTGCCAGAGTGGTCAGGACTGTTTAGGTATTGCTGACCTCTCATCAGGCAGCCACTGATAAAAACCAAACAAACCTTCATCATTAGCATCTGTTTATTGGTAGCCACATCCCCATTTATTTAAATAAGTAGTAATTCCTCTCTTCCAATGCTGTCCAAGTTAGGTTGATCTGATCCCTTAGGAGAAGTTCCCACCACTTGACTTCTCAAACAAGGTGAGGTTGGGGCTTCTTCCAGCCCCAAGAAGAGAGACATCCTTCTACAAGTTCATGACATGCGTTTGTGAGAAAAGGTAAAGAAACCACAGTGGCAATAGATCCTTGAGCTGTTAGTACTTGCAGCTGCTCAGAAAAATGGCTATTAATATTTTGTAAACAAGGACACTGAGTGTCAGAGAGACTAAGTTGCCCCCCAAGCCAAATAGTTAGAAAACAATGAAGACAGAATAAAACGTTAGTGTGTTTGTCTTTAGAAAGTACGCATTTGCTCCTGTTCCACATGGTCTAAATATTTGAGTGCAAAAGTTACAACTACACTCCTGTGTAACTGCATGTGCTCATTTCAGTCTGTTTCTGCTGCTGTAACAGAATTCCCGAGCCTGGGTAACACACAAAGGACAGGGAGTTACTTGGCTCATGGATCTCCAGCAGGAAAGCCCAGCAGCACGGCTCTGTCATCTGGTGAGGCCTTTCTGGCTGCATCAGCACATGGCAGGAGGTAGAAGGGCCAGACAGGGTGAGAGCAGCAACACAGGGACAGACTCGATGGTCAGCCCCCAGCACCTGCGCTGGGGGCCGCACTGGAACCACAACACAGCTGCTTCCTGCAGGCAAAGAACTTTATGGCCAAGTCGGGGATTTGTCAGCTCAGAAACTCCTTTCTAATATGCCTCCCTCAGGGTTGTTATGATGATTTTTATTTTTAAAAAAGTGTCCTTGAAGGAATTATGTAAACCTCAAAGCCTTGTAGTATTTTTGGTTCTTATTAGTGTATGGTTTTTCTAGAGTCTCGACAGTGAGGCATAAATTAGGAATTTTAAAGTAGCAGCAGCCTGAGTGCCCACCTGGACAGATGTCACTTAAAGAGGACCACCAGGCCAACATGGAGCTGGCATTTCCCCAAACTGCGGAATGACTAGGCTCCAGTGATCCTTTCCGGAGAAGGTGAGATCCTTGCCCCGCCCCTGGCTGTAAGCAGATGCCTTAGGCAAGTACCAGGAGGAATAGAAAGGGACCGCAGGATGGTCCTGTCCTTGGCCTGAGGCTGAAACCCAGAAAATGAGCACATCGCTTGGGAAATTCTTGCCATTTCTCTGGCAGTGTTATTGTGCTTCTCAGGTGAAAACTAAGAATTGGGATGTTGTTGCAATAGCGACATCTGCTGGTTTTTCAATAGAATTACACAAACCAACGGATGCATTTTTTTAAGTGACCATTTTCTTTAAATGAATTGGTGAATTTTTATTTATATGCTAGTAATGGGGCACAAATATTGGAGATATAAAAGGGGAGAATCTGTGGGCCCTGAAGAAATAAAAGGCATGAATATTGGTTCAGAGCAAAGACTCACAAACATTTCTCAGAATGACAAAAAGTAAATCAATAAAATTTAGGGTTTAAAGGGCAAAAGGGAAACGAAAACTGAATGGTGACGTAAAATTCAAAATTTTTATGAAAAGAACATGAAACAGAGAGCATTCTAAAACCAGAAGGCGCATACAGTGGTTCTTAGGTTAACTGGCAGCTTTACCCTGAAGTGTTCGGGAATCCATTCGCTCATTCAGTACATGTGCATTGAGCAACTACTGTGTGCCAGGATTTGTTCCCTGCACCAGAAGTATAGCAGTGAGCAAAATGAGTCTTTGTCCTTACAGACGTCTCCTGCTAGTAGAAGGAGGCGACGAGCACACGCACATCAGTGGAGGTGAAGATGAGTAAACACCAGAGGAGCGCAGGGGAGAGGTGCTGACTACACACGCTGTCAGGACAGCCCTTCTTCGAGGGCACTGAGCAGAGAGGGGAAGTCAGTGCAGCAGGGCGTGGGGTGGAAGCCATGCAGAAGGAGAGTGCCAGGCAGAGGGGTAAAGTGCAAAGGCCCTGAAGCTGCACGAGCTGGGCTGAATTGAGGGCTCTGAAGGAAGCCTGAGTTGAGGAAGTAAACTGCTGAAGGGCGCAGGGACAGGAGATGGGAATGGACCCACAGGCGGGTCTGGACTCCTTGGGGTCTACTGAGTTCAGAAGAAACTGGCCCTTCCTCTGCACAAGAGAGGAATCCATAGTAAGCCTTTGAAACAAGAAGATTACACAGAGAGGGAAGCTGTCAGCCAAGCGGGCAGTAGTTTTTGACGTGTGGGAATACATTCCGGTATTGTTGGCGAGCACAAGAACATCCTGTCTACTGACCTCTTAGGCTGTGGTTCTGAGGCTGGGAAGGCATCCTTGCCATTTTTTTCTGAATAATCTCTGAGCTCGGCTGGAAGGCTCATGAGTGGAATTTTCATCGGATGTATTGTGAGTCATTTATAGATTTCAACGAGGTGGACTTGGATCATTGACTCAATTCCAACATATGATACTACCGCAGAGCTACTGGTCTGAGTTACGCTGCATTTCATAGGAACATACACTGAATAATTGTATGCTTTTGACCAGTTAAAGCAAAGAACAATACAGGATGGCCCAACATAGAATATGAAACAGTATGTGTAAGTGGAGATAAACTGTCAACAGGGAATAGACACTAGCTCAGGTCGTACCAGACTTTTCCATTAAAGCCACCCATGTGCATGCCTTACAGGCATTTTATGCTCCATTTGCCTAAAACTGAGCTCATGATATCTATTCCTGGCACTCAAACTTGTTTTTCTGGTTGTGATCTTTTAGCAAATGACACTACTTCCTCCAAAGTTACAGGTTTCTGAAAACTTGCACTTCTTTCTTTCTGGATAACCTATTCTGCAATTAATCACCAAGTGCTGTCAATTCTATAAATTATGTCTGTCTATGTTGACACACATCTTTCCAATCATCAGTGTACAAGCCACCATAGTTGTGCATTACTGTTGATCCATGTTTTATTACTCTTTTACACACTCTACACACTCCTCACCCACTCAAAAGGGGAAAAGACCTTCCCTTTACAGGACTGAGGAAATATGTGAAGTAATATATATGAAACAAAGAAAAATTAGCAAATATTAGGCAAATGTCCAGCCTTGTGCATCCAGCCATATATGGGTCTTGGGTAGGTTATGTAAGATATTGGATTTGTAAAAAAAGGACTTTTATAAAAAATAATATACTCTTTCCTTTGCATATCAATATACTATTGGCTTTAGAATCATTTTGATAGGAACTGGCCAAGAAAGAAAATGCAGTGCTGAACTCTGAATATTGCTTCTTGATTAGCTGAACCCCCACTGCTGTCACTTTCCTCGTGGCAGCAAATCACAGGTGTTCCTGTATCCCTGTAGGGTGGCCGAAGCACACGGAACTCGAGGTAATGAGAAAATTAAGCACAATGTGCTATGAGGGTACTGCAGGACCAGCTGTCCTCACCTCTCATTTGTCCCCACTGACACTAATGTGTCTGCTTTTTCTCATCCCTTTTAAAGGCAGACTTGGTGATATGATGAGAAAGAACATCCCACTGCTTCTAGTGTAACTGTCACCTTCCTTTATAGTAAAAAGTGCTATTTTAAAATATGTTCCCACTGTAGTAAAATTATCATTAAGTGGAAATTAGACACCAAGATTTGGACATCAGTATACCACAGGATTATGTTTGCGTTAACATGTTTTTGCTCTCTTCCCCTGGACTATAGTGTTTGATAAAAACAAAAATAGCCAAAAATAAAAATCCATTTCAGTAAAATTGAACTAAAAATTGACTATAAAAACAAGCACTACAATACAAGGTGTCAAAATTTAGAGGATCCACCTAAAGTAATCCTTAGAGGAAAATGTAAAGTTCTGCATGCTTGTATTGGAAAACAAGAAATATATGAATTTGACGACTTCAAGTTTCGCTTCACAAAGCCAGAAAAAAGAGAGCAAAATAAACTAAAATAAGTAGGTCTGAAGAAATAATAAAGATAAGGGAATCAACACAGGAAAAAAAAATGCAGACAATGAAGAAAATTAACAAGACCCAAAGCTTGTTCCTTGAAAAGATGAACAAAATTCATAGCCCTCTCGTTATAGTCCTCAGGCACAAAGAGGGGGATAGACCTCAGCAGTGCAGTGGAAAACAGCTGTCACTGCAGACGCTGCCTTGCTAGCAGGGTACTGTGAGCAACTGCAGGCCAACCAGGCTGACAACCTAGATTACATGGACAGCTCCACCTTCTGTATTGCTTTTTGCTACCACTGCTGTCCTACAAACCACTCCCCAAACTCAGTGGCATAAAACAATCACTTCATTCTGTGCGTGGGTTTCTGGGTTAGGTTTTCAGACAAAGAACATGGGTGGCTCTTCTCCATCCTACATCATCTAGAGCCTCGGCAGAGGCCAAAATCCGAGCACAACCCAAAGGCAGAGAGCCTGGAGTCACCCGTAAGCACTTTCCCACACCAGCCTGGAGGGATGTGGGTACAGGCGGCCCCACAGCAGAGCCAGGAACTGAGAAGCAGCTGGATGTCCCCTTGGGGCCCGTGCCTCTCGAGCACAGCCTTGCTGAGGTGCCTGGACCTCCCACTCAGAAGCACAGACCTCGTGAGGTTTTGTCCAGCACCAAGGTGGGTGCTGGGTCAAGTCTCCCGGCCAAGTCGCAGTCATTCGGCTTCACTTCTGCCATGTTCAGTAGGTTACTAGACTGTCCACTTTGCATTTGGTCTTTGTCCAAAGCCCTCTTCTTACTTTGATAAGAAAGAAAAAAGCTTATTCCGCACACTTCCATTTCTTCCAAATTCAAAGCAAAGCCTCTCTTTCTTTCTAGTACAGGTACCTAGATGAGATCAGAGGCACTGTCTACACTCTCCTTAGAAATCTCCTTGCCTGAAGCACCAAGTGTGTTTTGTATTTCCTAGGTTATGGCAAGTAACCTCTTTCCTCCTACTTCCAACAGCGATTCTCCTGTCCTCCCGGGCTCCCTGAGCCCCTCCCCATGTGTGTTCAGCTTTCTGCAGGGGTTTGCCAAGCCCCTTGAGCCCCTCCCTTTCTTACCCACTCTCTGGCCAGGACCCTGTTTTGTCATACAGCTCCTATTCCAGTTACAAATTTGTCTGCCACTTATTATTACTACCAAGCAACCACCTTTCGGGTTAGTGGTCTAGTGGTTACATGTACCTCACAACCATCATTACTCTTACAACATTTACACATTCTATGGGACAGAGAGCCCAACAAAGAATGATAAGGGTACAGGAACAAAGCCTCTTGCTCCATGATGTCAATGAACGAAGAAGACCAAAAAGCCTAAGTCCTTAAGGTCTAAGAGTGGGAATCGCCGAGAGGGCTGTTACTCACCCACCCCAGGCTCTTCCTCACTGTTGACAGCTGTGTTGTCAGCGGTGCGGTCAAGGCACAGCCTCTACATGGACCGTCTGCTCTGTCGTTGCCATTAAGGTTACTGCACACTGTCCTCCCAAGTGATTGTGCCAGAGCAAACTGCAGTCAGCAAGGGATAAGAGTAAACACTATTCCACACTCTTACCAACATTTGCTTCACACCTTTATTTTAGCCTTTCTGGTAAGTATAAATAGTATCTCACACTATAAATAGCATGGAAATTAAAACAATAATTCTAAATTTTATTTCCCAAATGGTTCATGACATCGTGCAACTTCTTATACTTATTTGAAATTTTATTTCTTTTTCTGTGAAGTATTGGTTCAAGATATTTGTCCCTTTTCAAAAATTGTATTTTTATTATTGATCTATAATAGGAGATATAATCATGTTATACATATTGCCAATATTTTTTTCCAAAAGATAGCTTGCTCTCTCATTTTAAAACATTTATCTCTTGAGATGTAGAAATACAGAATTCTGAAGATATTCCATTGATCAGCTCTTCCATTTATGGTGCTTTTTAAGTTCTGCTAATTGTGTGGGAATTTTTGTACCTGTATTTTGAGATTTTCTATTTTTTACTGTAAATTGCTTATGCTCACTAGTTGTTTTTCTTTCCTATTTATTACTGAATGCTGATGTTTTATTTTAACTTTTTGTTCATATGTCCTATATTTCTTCTTTACAAAATGTCATTTTAGCAGTCATAAAGCCACTTAACTCTTATTATTGAAGAATACTCTCCCAATCATTTTGTTCCCTTTCTTTCTTTCTTTCTTTCTTTCTTTCTTTCTTTCTTTCTTTCTTTCTTTCTTTTTTGGTACTGGGGATCGAACTCAAGACCTTGTGCTTGCAAGGCAAGTGGCGGAACCACTGAGATAAATCCTTGGCCCTTTCCCTTTATTTCTTGATGTAATTCCAGTTCTGTAGTACATTATTCATCTTCTTTTACTGCTAATTCTTTAGCTCTAATTTTTGCCTTTTTTGGCCATATATATATGTATATAATGCATATATGTACATATGTAAGACATGTGTGTGTGTGTGTGTGTATATATATATGTATATAATTTCCATTCCAGTTTCTTTCTACCTAGATTTTCCTAATCATTGGAAGACATTGTCTGAATGCTGAAAACTGTGTGAGAAAAGGAAAGGAAAGGAATTTGCTGCTGAATTTTGAGCCAAAGTGAAGTTAAAAAAAATCAAGAATCTCCTCATGATGTTATTGTTTCAATGTTAATGTTATTCTCAATCTTGTTGTCATGGAAACTACTGGACTTCACAAAGAAGGTCCAGGATTAAATCCCTATGCCTCCTCTACAGAAATAGAATGGTTGTTTCCCCTCCTTCATAACGTCATCTCTCTTTGACCACCTTCTTGGGTCTGATTAGGCCATCTGAAGCAATGGATCAATTCTAATCTCCCTGTAGGTCTGTCTGGTATGTGGTCCTGAGGTTGGAGGGGTAATTCTTCTCCCTCCTCCTTCTCCACCCCTTCACTCCTGCTTGTTCTTTTTTCTTTTCTTTTCTTTTTGTAGCCTGTCCATACCTGTACATACATCACTTTAATTCAAAAATCATTGGTTCTTTTGGAACCGTGTCTCATACTCTGTCTTTACCAAGCATTGAGGAAGTCAGAATAGACTCTGGTGCTCAACTGTAGTCCAAATTACCACCTGTAACTGATCTTCTCTACACTTTTTGTTTTAGTCACAGAAACTATCTTACCTCATTTTTCATTCTTATTGTTTGGGGTAGTTTTAAAGTAGCAGAAACCAATGAAGTTTCTTTATTGTCTTCTCTAGAGCTAATTGATCATATTTTTGTGATATCTATTTGTTAAAAGATTCTAAGTAGATAATACTGAAGTGAAAGCCTGAGGCATGTGACATAAAACCAGAATTTGAGTGGGATATAGGGAATTTATTGTTTCCATCGTGCGTGTGTCCTGGCAAAGTTTAGACTTTTTATAACCATTTTATAGGTTAAAAAACTGAAGTCCAGGGAAAACAAATTTTTTGTGTGTTCAGCCTACCTGTGACAGAACTGGGAAAAATAATGTTTCCTGATTCCTGCTTGTTTTTGTTGCTTTGAATTTTGAGTAATCTTCTCTTTACCAGATTCATCCTCTCAAAAGATTTATCAGCAGTTTTTGTTTCTCTTTACTTTTCTATTAATGGAAAGACCTATCGATCTTGCCAGACTGAAGATGACTCAGAATAAATTTTGGCTGATGACAAATCCACAGCATACATCAAGGTCAGGAGAGCATATTAACAATTGTTTTGCTCCAGAATGTTCTCTGGTTAGACACTTACAATCTGGTTATTCAAGGAATTCCAAAAACACTACCAAACTCAACATAGCTTCCGTCACTTCTCAGTACGGTTGTGTTTAACAATCTCATATCACCTTCAACATCACATGGATTGATATTAAGCACAATTTTTGTAGAAATTTGCTTTTTTATTCCTAATATCTGGTTATGGACAGAGATGAAGCAGAAATGGAGTTTGCTTCCAGTAGTTTTGCCTGACTTTAGTAAACTTTGATTAATCACACCCATTCATTGATTCAATGTTTTTGAATACTTATTTCTGGGCCAGGGATGTAGCTCAGTGGTACAACCCTTGTGTGGCATATGGGAGGCCTTGGGTTCAAATCCCAGTGCTGAAAAGAAAAATTAAGAGAAAAAAGAAATATTTACTTCTATGTATGGAACTAAGGATAAAGGTAACCATTTACTAGGTTACTGAGATGGAATCAACAGTGTGTGAAATGTATTTCATTCATGTTCACATTATCTACCAAACTGGTGCTCAAGAGATGCCCACAAAGAATTATGAGACTGATGAATTATGAGACCATGTGAATGAATACCGAAGAGAAGGAGTCACTGTGTCTTCCCACACTGTTCACCATGTAGAGTATTGGCTTTTGCTCTTACCTTTCCCCCAGCTGCTAGGTGGGCATGTGTAACAGCTGAGTCTGCTTAAGTACAATGAAGGGGCAAAGGATCGGGGTTAGATTTTTTTCCCCTAACAACTGATATAAGATCCTGATAGAGCCAACTGATGGGCTTAAAAATCTTAAAAAGTTTTAAAATAAATGTGTTACATCATGGTTTATATTAGTTTGAGTAGATTTCAGTTCTTTGAGAACGAATGTTTCCTGGGATAACATAAACAGAGAAGAGGGTCCATGGGAGAGGAACTTGCCAAGTGGACAGCTCAGAGTGGGGGACATCTGAGGGAGAGACAACAGGTCACCGAAGTATGGAGATACACAGTGTGATCAAAATGTATGGTGAATGTTTACATTAAAACAAGAATGATGAGATAAGTGTATTCAAAGAGAGGGGAGTAATTTGAGGGGCATTAATTCCAACATTCTTTTAATAATTTTTTAAACAATTTAAACATATTTTTATCACACCTCTTACCTGATGGCTTTGAGAATAACAGCAAGCATTTTGGTATGGATAGATTAATGTCTATTTATGAGAAAGTAATAAAAAATGTAGAGTCAAAAGGTAATAAGAGTAAAACTACAAAATATTCCGTACACCAAGCCAAGGAGTTTGGACTTCACCCTCAGTTTTAGGCAATGAGAGTCCTTACTTGATCAGGCTATACCACGGTTTTGGCTAAGATCCCCTGTGTGTGTCTGCAGGATAGGACAGACAGGAGCAACATGCAGGCTGTGCCTGGCCGCAGTGAGGGGCGTGGGGTACAGCTGTGTCTGCTCCCCGGAAGCAGCCATCCACTGTGTTCCTGTCTGTCGGTGTGCAGTAGCTCCGCCACACCCCGGAAACTGAAGGACATGGCCTCGGGTGCGCGGTCTTGAAAACAGCTTCTTCATTCTTCTCAATTTGTGGTTTTACATCACATCTCTAATACTCGATAGCACATAGTTTAGTTTTGGAGCATGATGATTTGGGAGTAACTGTGCAAAGTGACAATAGTGCACATACCTAGTGGCGTGGAGCATACAGGTCATATGTACAACCATGTACAATCACTTAGATCAGTAAATCCTACTGATTCAGAGAGATTGGTTTGCTATTAATTCCAATAAAATTATTAGCTTTTGAAGCCTTTCAACTGTAACTTTGATTTTCATTTCTTGTAATCTCTACTAAGTCTTGTAGGACTGTTAGGTGGCATTTCATCTATGCATTGAGATACTAGAGTTAATATTAATCAATATGATGTACCAGAATTAATGCTAGTCAGTAGGAAGTTAAGATAATTTATTGAGATCTTTTTAGTAAGCATGAATCCAGAGGGAGATACCTACAAATGTGCTCCTTGTTAAATAATGATAACAAGTAGGGTTTCTATAAGCTTTCAAAATTAAAATGTATATTTCCATACTTAATCTTGATATTACAGACTTAATAATTTACACTATACCTGAGATTAATTATCAAATGAAGTATTTATCATCCCACTTCAATATGTGTAAACTATCCATAATGAGTTAGCCAAACTTCCAACTAATACGAGGCTGACCACAGGCTGTATGTTCATTCAAAACCTTATGTTTCTTCCATGGTATTAGGACTTTTATAAAATCATTTATTCTTTTTAAAATTCTTAAGTAGAGACTGGTGCTTATTATTATATTGTCATTAAGTTCTTAAAGGAATAAGAAAAATTATTTCAAACACATGTTTAAAAAATCAGGAAAAAATTACACAGAAGGTAATTTTCTCCATTTCCAATTTTTTTTTCCTGTATAAAAAGATTCACTCTAGGTGCCATTAAATAATATTCAATAAATAAAATTTAATTTATAAAAATTAAATTTATGCACAATTTTGTTGAAATATAGGTCATTGTATAGTTAAAAAAAGAACAAAACAAGTTAGTCTAACTTCAGCTATTTTGTCAAGTGGAATAAAAGTGAGTTTATTATCTGACTCTTGTTCTAAATTATTAATAAAGCAATTTGTGTTTTTGCTTTGTTAGCCTCCAAGACAACCCTGTGATTTAATTTATTTCAATAACTATTTATTGAGCCCAACTACATGCAGGGCACGTATGTAGAAATGGAAGCATGTAATTACAATAACCCATGGCCCCAGGACTCCACTGAGCAATACACAAACACTGATGTGACAAGGCGGATTTGGGCGAGTGCTCACTAGAGGTGTAATATTTTATAAGGGCACAGGGAAAAAACAAAAATTTAACTCAGATTTAAGCTGTCTGATAAGGAAATGTAAATGAACATAAACTCTGAGTCTTGAAGGATGACCAAAACACATTTCAATTTAAAGATGTAATTAGTTTTATGTACCTATTTTTAAGATTCTGATTTAGTGAGCTCAATTTGGTAAACCAATCTCTCAGCAATAATTATATCTAACTGCATAACTACTTATTATTAATGGAGTATGAATGGAAATTATGATAATACATTAGGGTCTACAATACAATTGCTAGTAAATAGCATCCATGTTCTCTACTAAAACAAGAGATAAATAAAACACAGTGAAGATGAGTCCAAGCCGACATCAATATTACTGATAGAGGTCATTCTAGAGGATAGTGAATTAATATGCATTTCAAATGCACATGTCAGCAAACCCCAGATTTGGGAAATTTACGCAGCAGTCATAGCAGTTCTGGCCTTGTCACCACCTCCACCTCCCTCTGCAGAGACAGAGCAGGGAGAAGATGCAAGTGATGCTCTCTGCAGACAGCAACCTCTGGAAAGAAACAAGGCTCCGGCCCAGCTAAACAAAGGAAATAACCTTTTCCAGATTCACATGGTAAGCAAATTTCTATCCCTTCCCATGGAAAATGAGAACAGAAGTGGTGAGAAAATGTGGAAACCTTGTGGAAACCAGTTAGTGAGGAAACTGGTTCATCTTCAATATCCTATGGGATGATTTTGTTTATTGGGGAAGACACACATCTTTTTATGGTGATTATTCACTGTTTCTTTGTTTTGTAGATTCCTCATTCTTGCATATTTTTAAGAATCATCAATTTTTTTTAGAAAACTGTTCAATTTGCTTTTGAAAATTTATAAGATCCAAATCAACAGCATGATAGTAAATATAAAAATAAAAGTTATACCCAGTAACCTTTTGTTTCATATATATAACCTCTAAAACTCATTTTCCTCTTAATTTTTATAATCTGTCTTCCCTCCTTAGTGGGGATTATATTGGTGTCTGTCTTAAGTCACTTTTTCATTGCTGGAACACAGTATCTGACACTACATCTTCAATGAGGACATGTTTATTTTGGCTCATCTTTCAGAAGTTTCAGTCTACATTTGCCTGGCTCTAATGCAGGAAGGACATGGTAGACAGGCATGGGAGAGAAAATCATGTGATCGTGGCTAGGAAGCAGAGAAAGAAGGGAGGACTTGGGGAGGGGGAGCTACACTCTTCTAGTCATGCCCTCCATGACCCACCTCTTCTGGACAAACCCCACCTTTTATTTATTTTTTTCCAGTACTGATGATCAAACACAGGACCTTGCACTTTTGAGGCAGGTGGGTTACCGCTGAACTAAATCCTTGGCCTCTCAAACCCCACCTTTTAACAGCACGTCAGCTATATTTCCCCATCAGCTATATTAAATCACCTTCCAAGGAGCCCTACTTATGTAGTAAATAAGGCCTTTGGAGGACATTCTCAATCCAAACTATAACATTTTGCTACTGGCCCCCCAAAGACTCATATGCATCTCTTTATGCAAAATGCATTTAGTCTATCTCTAAGAGTTACTCAAGTTTTAACAGTTGCAACACTGCTGAAAAGTTCAAGTTCAAAGTCTCTTCTGAGACTCAAGGCAAACTCTCAACTGTGATTCTCTGTAAAACTCAAAAGTAAATTTAAATATTGCAGACACACAGTGGCATAGGGTAAACATTTCCACTCTAAAAGGGAGGAATGGTGTGGGGATTGAAAGGAATTGGACCAAAGAAAGAACAAAACCCAGCAGGCCAAATATTAAATCCTGTATCACTATGTCCAGGTCCCGGGGCAAAGATTTGTGCTCTAAAAGGCTTGGGTGGCTCCACCTGGCATGGTACTGCCTGTGGAAATCCTTGTGGTTTCTCTCTTGGGGAAGCTTTTCTCGCTGCCTACGGCTTTTCTCTGTGGACATTCCACATTCCTGGATTCTCCACTGCACTTTAGGCTTCACACTCACAGTTTTATGCATTGCCTGCTCAGGAGCACATTGCATGGCATCCCATACCTTTAAAAATCTTGGTGGAAGCCTCCATGACCACACAACTATAGCATTCTACATGCCTATAAAATCAGGACCACATGGATGACGCCAAGATCTGGGGCCACATGAGCAATAGCCAAGCTTCCTTGGGTCGTGGTTACAGATGTCTCCAAGTACCTGGATGTACACTGTGAAATGAATCCTGTTTAATCAATTCATGAGCAAGGTACCCTGGGGTTTTCTTCTCAAAGCAAAATCTTTCCTTTTGGACACACAAGCCTCCAGAGAAGGGTTTGCTGATTCCTGAGATGGTCTCAAGGAATTCTTCCCATTTTTCTCATGCAAAGTATTGTTTCTTTTAAAGGCTAATGTTTTCATCAGCCAGGTGTCTTGGGTCATAATTTTACAGGCATTAATTTTATAGTTCCCAATTTTACAGGTGCTTTCTTTCCAGTCACCAGCAGAATTTTTCAAATTACTCAACTTGGGTTTTTTCCTGCTTTTCATAGATCTTGCTAAAAGTAGCAAGCCGAAGCCATGCTGCAGCCTGAGAGTTGGGCTGCCTTGAAATTTTCTCTGCCATAATAAGCTTGCTACCCTTGATCTTAGTCTACTCAAAGTCTCAAAACATGAGCAAAATGTAGACAAATTTTGTCAGAGCATAACACACATACATATGGTCTGAAGTCCATCTGCCAGTGGAGTCCTTGTTCCCAACCTCCTGGTCTTTGCCCTCTGCAATTCTATTTGGTATTCTGAACTCAAACCCAAATCTACCATAAGCTTGGCTTACAGCTTTCTAGGGTTTCTTTGGCTGGCATCTCCAAGATTTTCCAAACCTCTCTTGCAAACCAGTTTCAAAAGCTTCTGAACAACACGGTCAAGCAGTCACAGCAATGACCTCATATCTCAGGTACTAAAATCAGTATTAGTAAGTTTCTCATTGCTGGGACGCAATATCCAACACCCACAACTTAATGGAGGAGATGTTTATTTTGGCTTACATCTCAGAAGCTTCAGTTCATATGTGATTAGCTTCAAAGTAAGAAGGGTGTGGTAGAAAGGCATGGCAGAGAAAAGCTGCTTATGTCATAGTGTCCAGGATGTATAGAGACAATGGTGGAGTCAGGGAGGTTTGCTATACCTTTCCTGTTCACCCTTCAGTGATCCACCTCTTCCAACCAGGACACACCTTTTAACAGCAAGTAAGCAGTATTTTTCCCATGATTCAATCACTTTCCAAAAACCATATCTATGAATACATGAGGCCTCTGAAGGACATTCTTGATCTAAACTATAAACAGTGTCTATCCATCCTTTTATGTCCAGTAGTTTTTGAAGTTGGGTGCACCAATATTTGGTGCATGTATATTTACATGAATTGTTCTGTTTACCAGTATGCAGTGGCCATCTTTGTCTCTTCTGATCAGCTTTGGCTTTTAATTTGGCTATGTCAGAAAATAAGATAGGTACTCATCCTCGCTTTTGGGCTCTGATTGCGTAGAATGTGGATTTCCTTGCATTCATTTTCAGTCTATGTTCCTTTGTCAATTAGGTGTGTCTATTGAGGCAACATATGGTTGCTTTGTATTTCAATCCAGTCTGTGATTTTGAGTGGAGAGTTAAGACCATTCACATTGAAAGTTATTTACTGAATTCTGTCATTGCATTGTATTTCCAGTGTTGAGTCCTTTTTTTTTTTTTTGGCTTTCAACTACTCTCTCAGTTAGATATATACTTCCCTTTGAGGTTTTGGTGATGATGGCCTCCCTATATCTGTCTAGAGGTCCCTTTAATATTTTCTGCAATGCTGGTTTAGTGGTAATGAATTTCTTTAGAATATTTTTTGTCATGGAGTCTTTACTTCTCCATCAAATTTGATGGCTAATTTTGCAGGATATAGAAATCTGGGTTGACAACTCCTTTCCTTTAGGGCTTGAAAAAGTTCACTATAGGTTCTCTTAGCCTTTAAGCTTTGTACTGTGAAATCTGTTAATCTGATAGGCTTATCTTGATAGGTAAATTTAGGTACTTACCTTTATGGGTCTTTACCTCTATACATTCTTACCTTTATAATATACTTGCTGTTTTCTTTTACAGCTTTCAGTATTCTCTTTGTATTGAATTTCTGAAATTATAATTATAGTGTATTTTGGAGAGGTTTTTTTCTGGTTGTCATTATTTGGGGTCCTGTATGACTCTTGAACTTCAACATTAAATTCTCTCCCTAGATTTGAAAAAAAGTTCTGCTATGAGTTTGATGAATTTTTATACCTTTTGAGTCAATTTTTAATTTTTCCTTTATTCTTATAATTCTGAGTTTGTTTGTTTTTTAAGTCATCTAGAAGCTGTTGGATCTAGGTTCCATGGCATTCTATTTTTTTAGGGAATCACTAAATATGTGATCTACTACGTTAACCTTGTCTTCAAGTTCTGACACACTTTCATTGCTTGAACTCATATCCTATGCTTTCAATTGAATTTTTTCATATCCTGGATTTTTTCTTGATTTCTTTTCATAATTTCTAATTCTTAACCAAAACTGTCATTCATATCTTATATTGTGTAACTCATTCAGCTTATTATTTAAGCTCACTGAATGAATATTTTATTATCTATTTAAATCTTCCTTCAGCTCCTTAACATAATGAATTTGTTTATGTTTCTTGTTTAATCTCTTCAAACATTTTGAACATTTGATGTTTGAATTCTTTGCCTATAATTTACTTTGATGCTCATGAGATCAGCTTTTAGGGATTTAAGGGTATTTGTTTCTTGCTCTCCCATGTGTTTACTACTTTTATGCTGAGGGTTAAAGGTCAGTTAGGATAGAAAAACTCTATTGCCATTGTGCAGATCTCTAGATTTTTGTCTTCCTGTGATATATCTTTAGATTTGATTATGTTTTGTCACCTTCAACTTATTCCATGTAGTAATTGAGGATTTTCTTAGTGTCCACTTTTCTTTCTGGGGGCTTGACCCACAGCACCACTAGACAGGAAAAAATAAGTCACAGTAGTGTTGATGGCACAAAGACAAACTAGACATTGACATACATAAAAACCAACTAAAAGCAACAACTGTGCCACCCTTAACAGTAGCAATAATAGCATGGAATAAATTAACTAGCTAAGAATTAATAAAGTTTGATAGTAATAATAAAAATTTAGGGGGTAGGGAAAGGTAAAAAGAAAAACTAAAATTTGAAAAAGAAAAAAAAAGGAAAATGAGATTGGAGAGGAAAGTAAGATTTTTTAAATCTAAAGGATGACAGAAAGTAAATATAATCAGGTAAAAATAACAAAAAAATCAATACAAGAAAAATAAGATAAAAGAATAAAACAAAGAGCAATGAAAGGGAAAAAAAACCAAAAAGAGAAATGAGTCAAAGAAATTCCTCTGCATAGAGGTGTTTTGGTAAGCAGTTTCTTCCAGGGTCTGTGGTATTGCAATGCACCACATGCGGGGAGGGCTAATGGGTCCCATCTAGGGCCCGTTGTTTCCACACCCACTTTTGCTGTGTGAACGCTAGTCCTGCCTTGCCTTTCTTGCTGTGTGTGTGTGCTCTGCCTCAGGGCTATATTCACTTCAGCATCTCTTAGTGCTTGTGTCCTTCTGTGCATCCCGAGTTGCTGCCTTCCCCAGCTGGCTTTGCAGCTTATGGACTCAGGAAGTCCCCATTTGATTTAGAGGCCCTGTCTGTACACAGTGGGATGTGGCCAACATCCATGTTGAGGTGTATTTCTGATCATGCTCGCAGATTGGGAAAGCAAACAGGCCACTGGGTTCTGTCCTGGAAGTAGGCAACAGGGGCCCAACCAGTTGATTGGACTTAATCTCTCGACTTTAAACCACCTGTGACCAGCCTGACTTCTCAGCACAGAGTATGAGACTGTCCTGTCCTCCACACCCTAAGCTCAGCATTACTGAAACTTCTCAGGGGGTCTGTGACTAGTCTTTCCCCTCTGCCTGTTTCTTGTAGCTGACTTCAACCTCATCACCATGGTAGAGTGACCAGGGAAACTCTGAAAAATGGTTGTTCTGTGACTTCTGATTCCTGGAATTGCTCAATCTTAATCAAATGGGTCCTGACTATATCACTCCTAAGTATGCTGGATGCTGCAGAACTCTAACCACCCATTCAGAAACAGTCACTTTCACAGTAAAACCCCACCCTGCGTTTACAGCTTACAGTAACTGTGGGCTTGCTGGGGATTTAGCTCAGTGGTGCCGCACCTGCCTCACAGAGGTAGTAATTGTACACAGGAAGAGCTACCACTTCTTGGGCTGGATGAGCACAAAGAAGATTAGGAAAGGAACCTCAAGGAGCTGAAATGCAGTCATCTGGTGTCTCTGAAGGAAGGTGAATGAGGCTGCTTCTGCAAGCACTAGAAAACTTTAAATGCTGAGCAAATTGCAAACAAGAACAACTGTGCCTGCTACAGCAGACAAAGGCCCCAGGGCCACTGCTCAGAGAGCCTCCTGCAGAGGAGCAGAGAGCTGCCCACCTCTGTCAGCCTCCAGCACAACCTTGGTACAGCCTGTGTGTGTGTGTGTGTGTGTGTGGCAGAATCCCAGCCCCGGAATCAGAAAACAAAGTAGAAAAAGTAGGTTGTAGCTGAGAAACAATCTAATTAATAATTGGCATGGTTTTTAATTTGATTGAGTCAGAATCAGCAAATCATACAGTAAAAAGAACAGAGAAAATGGTGGCCTTCCACTGGCCCAAAGATCACAAAATTCCTAGATTTGTTTGTATATAAATTTTTTCCTTACTTTCTTTATCTATAAAATGGGCAGGATAATAAGGAGCTCATGGGTTGTTGTGGGACACATATAAAGCTCTTAGAACAGCAGGCGACACACTGAAAGTTCGAGACTAAACGTTAGCCTTTTATTTATTACTACACTGTTCAATTGGATAATCAATAATTCAAGTATTAACCACATATTTCTGGGCCCATATCATCCTATATTGGGAATTAACAGAACTTAACCCTGTGGAGGTCATGGGTCAGGTGTTACACAACAATATGTGGGAAGAGTTTGTTTGTATCTCTCAGATAAGCCACTCTGAAGGGTTAAGGAAACATTTGGGTGCTTACTGCTAGGATAGCATCTCCAAGTAAATAAAGGCTTACTTTACTGTTTCATAAACTAAAATCAAGTATTTAACCTTTGGTTAACATTTGTCATTCTATGGCTGAAGACTGCTTCTAGAGCTTTGCAAAATTTTGAGAAAAGACTTTCTCAGGAGCAGCAAGAATGAAAAGACTAGGATGGAAAATAGGTTTCATCATGCCTGTCTACTGTTAATTGTCAGTGGCTCCCTGAAATGCTGAGCAGAAAGCTATGAGGTTCCAGCTGGGTTCAGAGGCAAAGAAGTTCCTTGCCCTTTAGTAACCTCTGCCAAAGGCCTGGGGGTTATGATCGGAAGAGTATGGCTCTCAGCATCAAAACTGAATTCAAGCTCTCATTCTGTTTACAAAGCTGAGAATGGAGGCAATAAAATCTCAAATGGTTATTTTGATGATTAAATGGGGGAAAATAAAAAATTTCTACAATCTCTATGGAACTCAATAATTGTTAGTTGTTCCTTTCCTACAAGTAGTTTGACAACAGTGTATGATACAGTTGCACTGGTGAGTATAACTGTGCTCATATTTGTCATATTGCATAATGCTTTTGATCAGCTACATAAAAAGTAATCACTGTGCAATACATCTTATTAAGAAGTGGTCAACATATTTATAATTCATTCATGGTATAACAGGATATCTATAGGTGTGTCTTCCCCTCCAAATTTAAATGGAACTACGTTTTTTTTTTTTTTGGTACCAGGGCTCAAACTCAAGTCCTTGCGCTTGCACAGCAGGCGGCGAAACCACTCAGCTAAATCCCTGGCCTAAATGGAACTGCTTTTGGTGAATGAGTGAATACCAGTAAAATCTGGCTTTCCTGCACACATAATTACTTTGGCATCTACATATAACACAGATTAAATAAGATTTTTTTATTTCTATTAAGGAATTCTTTTTTACCTTTACCGAAAGGGAAGGTAATAAAATACAATTGTTTTCCATTGCCTGAGAAACAAAAAGGAACAATTCCATGGATAAAAATAAGTAGCTTTTATGGGCTGAGATTTTTTTCAGACTAGGCTGTTTTGTTCTTTTGTGAGAAGGTCAGCATCCATGATTGTCTCACCATTACGAGAAACTCATCGATTTCATGTCGTTCTCTAAGGTAGCTGCTCCACAGTGTAGTTTCCGTCCCTGAATTTTTCTAACAGTTTTTTCTCAAAGGCCTTCTTCACAGAAATTAAAATCAATTTATATTTTCAAAAAATGTGGTGAACATATAAATATGTTTTGGACATGGATAATTCTTGGATCTTCAACTTTCTCTTTTCGGCTTCATTGCTTAAGAAGGTGGCACCACCTGGTGGCTAATAAAGTTATTGAACTATTACTGCCACTTAAAAATACAGATTCAACAGCAGAAATGTCTAATTTTTTTACATTAAAGTTATGCATTGTAAGATCTAATGCTTACTAGTTTCCTTATTTTAATTCTAAGTTTAATAACACACAAACCACAAAATCATAACAAATTTATCCTTTGCCAAATATACTTGTTTTCCTTTAATATCTTTCAATAGTATTGTAAAGGTCACTTGAATAATTATAATACTGTGATCTTTAGAAATGAAACTTACAGAACTTTTGAGAAATTTAGCCTCATAAGGCATTTTAATTCATTCACTCATTAAAATGATCTTACTATGCTTTTCTTTTAAAGTAGTCTCATTTGTAAAGAACTGTAGTCCAGGCAGTTTAAAAATGAAATTACTCATAAAACACCACAAGAACTAATAAGACCTATTTGGAGAAAGACAGGTAATTGTTACTCTGTAATTATGACTTTTAAAGCCTAATATTGAATTTGAAAAGAGGCATTTGATTCAGAATGTAGTGCTGCTGCCCCCTTGTGGTTTAAAATGCATCCTTTCCTATCCTTCCCTCTGGAAATGCCATACTGGCATCCAAAGAATGTCTTGATATTTTCAAGAGAAAACTGATATAAGCTATTTTCACATTTGTCCACGGAGATAGTCACAAAATGGTCCACTAACTACCACAGCCGAGAATTGGAATGTCTGCTTAATTTAATAATAGGATGAATAGAAAGTTAGTGATTAACTTATTTTAACTATTTGTTGAATACATTTAATCTCAAAAATACCTTTTCTTATAATTCTGAGTATGCTTCACCAGTTCCATGAAATATATTTTGTAAATGCTACAGCCATCTACCACTTTTCAACTCAAATTAATACGATTAATTTCCCACTGTCCCAATGATTGGTAAATAAAAAACTGTGTTCAAATTTTTCTAAAAAGAAATACGTCCTCCATTTTGCTTCCGTTTTTAGCCTGGGGACTGCTCAGGAGCTTTTTCCAAGGTGCAGAACGTGCATTCACCTTGCTAAAGCACTTTGGGCCTTGCAATTGCGGCACCAAACAGAAAACGAGCTCTAGACCCGCGTTCCAAAGGGAGGAGCCAAGCGTTTACTCTGCATCTTGGCTCTGCTGCTCTGCTGCTCGAGATGAATGGTGCTTTTCAGACTTCTCCACACGAACAGAACAAAGTCTCTAAGAGCCGCTCTGGCTCTGTGTTTACACCTCTCACCTTGGACTGTGAATGTTAGCGTGGATTAAAGGAAAGCAAAAGGAAACAAAGGCACGACCCTGCCTTCTTACACTCCAGGACAAGAGTATATTTTCTATCTGCATCTGAAATTTCCTTCGGCTGCCTCTTCTCTCCAGTAGCCCACGACACACACTTCCATTTACAAAACAGGATTTTGTCATCGTTTCAGAATAGGAAATGAAGCAAGCATTTAGGTTCTGCTTTTACTAGCGGAGGAAGCTAGCAGTTGACAGCCCAGAGGGCGCTTGGCTGGGGTCTGACTGGCGTCCTTAGGCCACTGGCTTCCTGTGCTGCGTCCCCTCGAGGCTGTCACCACGTTCTCTGCTCGAGTGAGTGGTCATGTCCTCCCTCTTCACTTTTCCTGGAGAAGTGCCTACTGTTTCCTACCTGCAGGAAGAAGCCAGCGTGGGCGCAGGGTAGGGTCAGAGCAGCTGCACTGGTGCAGGCTACTCTTCAAAGGCCCCACTGCCAAGTCCGCGGGTTTGACTCAGAGATGGACTCTGCAGGGCTGGGGCGTAGACAGCCAGGCCCCGAATCACACGCGAACTCGGCGGGTCTCAGCCACACCCTGATGGCGTTCTGCTCGATCCTTCCTGTCTTTCAGGGGTGTCAGCTCAGCACTCCTGAGGCTCCACAGAAGCTGTCTGCGTGGTTGTCTCGTGCATGCACTTGGAGGCACAGGGGCCCAGAAGCAGAATCCTCTGAGCCTCTCCTGCCCGGGAAGCGTTCCTGTGAAACAGCTCCTTCAGGGTCCAAACAGTCCCTCAAGTTGCCGAGACCTTGAGGAGCCTGCATTTCTGGAGTTCACCGGGACCCATCCAACAAGGGCCCTCCTAGCCTCCAGGTGACCGGGGACTGGACCGAGACACTGCCTTTTGGGAGTGCCGTTCATGGTGTCACCAGAAGTGCTCACCAGAATCTCCTTCCAACCCTCGGGGTTATGCAAGTTGTTAAACCACATTAGAGACTGGGCTTTTAACATTGTAACTCACTGTTCTTTAAAAACTTTTTGAAATTCTTTTAGTCTTGCGGAAAAGTTACCAAAAGAGTACAGTTTCAGAGTAATTTTCACCCAGCTTGCCTTCACATTAAGGTCTTAGGTAACTGCAGTACAGTTGTACAAACTAAGAAACAGATGTTGGTGGACTGCTATCACCTGAGCTAAGACACCTTTTCTGTGACACTTGCCAGGAGTTAGAGTTTACATACAGATGTCTCCCCAGTCTCACGTGCTCAAAGGTAGGCTTTGTGGAAGGTGATTATGGGGTGCCACCGTTGGCTTCATCTTCATGTTAGGAGGCAGGATCTGCAGGAAGATACAGGTCATGTGGGCATGACCTGCTAGGCTGTATCTCCCTTCCAGGCTCTACTCTCTCTACTTCCTGTTTGAGATGAGTAGCTCTTCTCCACCGTGCCCCTGTGCCATGCTTTCCTGGTCTGGAACCAGTGGACTACGAACTGAAAACTCTGCAATCTGTGAGCCAAAATAAACCTCTCCCCTTAAATTGTGGGTGTTTAGTACTGGGTCTCAACAATGAGGAAGTGACTGAGACAGCAAAGGTCCTGGAAGCCTGAGTGAGAGAAAGAAATCCAAGAGCCTGTGTCTGCTCAGTTCTTGGTTCAGCTGCAGAGTTAGGCAGGGACGCTTCTTGCTTGGGGTTCAGTTTTCTCAATCCAGTAGTGATACCTCATTGTGGTCTTAAGTTGCATCTCCCTGGACTGAGGACCCTTCTTTTGTCTTGTAGGCATCATCAACCTCTGGGTATAAATGAATCTATGTTAAGAAAAATAATGTATTATGAGCCTCTCGGGCTGCCGTAACCCCACCCCAGAGCGCTGAGGAGGTGAGCCCCGTGGGTGCCAGCACAACCTCCCACCCCCCGGCTGTGCCAAGCCATTACCTGGATCCACACCACAGAGAGTTGCAGGGGTCATAAAGGACATTGTTCTGAGCTTGAGAAGATAGAGTAGAAGTGAACAACAGAGAGGGCCTCTCTGAGGCCCCTTGATGAAAATTAAACCCCACTGGAAAACTGAAGAAAATCTCTACAATAAAGATACACCAGACCACCTTAGTTGAGGGAGCAGCAGTGTGGACCAGGGTGGTGCAGCTGCAAGCAGATCCCAGCCAGGGCTCTGCTCCAACCCCAGAAGCTGGGGCACACTGGCCCAAGCCAAGGGCATGCCTGGAAAAGATCTACACAGGCACACAAGCAACAGCCAGAGGTTCACCCCAATATCATCAGTAAGTGTGTGAGACCCTAGCCAGAAGCTTGCTCACACAACAGGAACTGGAGTGCACAGCCAATAGCCAAAGACCCTCCCAGACAATAGCTACATAGGGGCCCTAGCCAGAGGCACACCTAGATACCATCCCAGGTGTGCACAGGCCCCAGCCAGAAGCCCACCCAGACAACAGGTCAGTTCAGGGATCCAGAAGCCCACCACTCTGAACCTAGGAATTAGTGCACTGATGAGCAGTAGAGTAGAGGCAGCTGAGTGGCTTGCTGAGAACTGAAGACCACTGGGTGAGCAAAAAGTTGCCTCAACAAAGACATAGCAGGCAGCATCTGTTGAAATGAGAAGACATGTAAAAAAGCCTCAAAACCAGACTTCCAGATCACCTAAGGCAACCCCAAAGGGAAATGAGATGGAACAATCTGATTCTCAACTACCTGGACTCCCTGAACTGGCAACTAAAGAGGATCTGGAAAAAATGAAATCAGAAATAATTTCTCAGATAACAACAGAGATTGTGCCCATAGTGCAAGATGTGATTAATAAATCTAGAGAGGACACAGATAAAAAAAATAGGGGAGCTGAGGAACATGATGGAATCCCAACATAGGAAACAAATGGAATTCATAAAACAGATTCAAAGAAATTTCCAGGAGATTAAAAACTCCACTGAAAGTTTATGCAGCAGAATGAGCAATGTGAGGACAGAATTTCAGACATAGAAGATAAGATTGCAATTAGTGACCAGGAAAAGAAAAATTTCTTTAAAATAGTAAGGGACCATGAGCAATCAATCCAGCAGCTGCTAGATGATGCAAAGAAGAATAACATCAGACTGACTGAAGTCAATGAAGAAACAGGAGACAGTGCAGATGACAGAAAAAAACTGTTCACAGAAGTGATGGCAGAAAACTTCTCAAGCAGGGGAAAAGAACTTGACATACAGATAAGGGAGGCATATAGGACTCCAACTAGCCTTGATAAAAAAAAATCTACACACAGGCATATAATAAGATTATAAGATTCCAGCATATAATAAGATTCCAGAAAACTAACAGAAGAATGAAATTCTACACACAGTTAGAGAAAAGAAACAAATCACATGCAAAGGAAAGCCCATCAGAATCACAGCAGACTTCTCAATGCAAACCCTCAAGGCAAGAAGAGCTTGGAGTGATGTATTTCA